>WNGS01056186.1:0-12504 GCA_020271785.1 Procambarus virginalis
AGTGTCACATGTTAGTATTTACAGTGGTTGCAAACAAATATATTGGAAGCATTAAAAAAATAATACAATGTTTACAAAGCCATTTATGGTAATTACTGAAGTCAAGTCCCACACAGTAAACAGGATCATTATTAACGAGTTGGCCGAGTTACGACATGTCAACGTACAATTCTCACTTGTATACTTGAAAAAGTGGTGTGTCAGAGGTAATGCAACAAGCTTCATTAGTGTTTTAAGGCCAAGAGGCAGGCACTGGCGGCAACTGCTACTGACTGTGGCACACCTCTTGTAGTTAATCAAAGTTATTTCAACATGCTAAACTAGTCGACACTTCTGGCCCAGAAAGTAAACCCCCAACAATGTACTTGACAGAACATTTCCTGTGTTTAATATCTTATACAAATTAAGATATTAAATGTGCTTTATCAATTGCTGCTTTTATATCTGATACTTCTCCAGTATATACAGTATTTGTGTGTGTGTATACATTTGTGTATATACGCATTGTGTGTATAAAATATATATATATTATATATATATATATATATTATATATATATAATATATATATATATATATATATATATATATATTATACACATACACACCTGGTACATACATATGCACATATACTGTATATAAAATAATTATGAATTATGCATATTTAAAACCCGATACACTCTGCAAATATTCTCCACTCACATCTATTTAGTCATTTCACACCTATCATAGTAAAAGCAGCAATAACAATAATAATAGAAATAAAACAAATGAATTAAAAAATAAATATTTATTCAACAATTCATTATCAGTTATTAGACAAATTGGCCCGCAAATTATACTAAGAGTAAGTGGGAGTCAAGATGGTAAAGGAATAAAGGTTGCATGAAGGCACAACAACTCAGGTTAAGAAGCCAGTGAGGAGTCATCAAGGTACACAAGAAGTAAGACAAGTCAAGGTGAACACACCCAAATTCTCCAGTCTTAACATCATCATACAAGATTTGACAGAACTCATACTTGATTAGGACTACAAAAATTATCAAATAGAAATGATCGCCAGATATTTCTATCAAGAGTTGACACCCATCATTAACCAAGGCCAGTTGAAGCTAGATTATATTTTGCTTAAAAAGGTTTAACATGTTTATGATGGCTCTGGAACAAATTATCAGAAAACCTGACAGCTTTTACAAAGTATCTTAGATGTTTAGCGAATGTAACCTTGTAGACACACATTACTGATGGTGACCGACATCTTGTGGGAAATGAGTAACTCCATGAGGTGTACTATCTCTACAAGAGATTAAATACCTTGCACTTGCTCATTGCTTACCCCCCCTCTCTCTCTCTCTCATAGTAAACATCTATGAGGGAAAGCATCACCTGCAGTTAAGACTGCCAATAAATTTTAATTTCAATATAGTGCAATAATTAACATTCAAAAAATAAACATTTCTAGCCCAAGAGCAAGTAATGTTATGACAGAGAGCGGGGTAGAAATACCCTAAGCTGCTCTATCCCTTTGAGATGTATTTTTTCTTGTCTCAATAGACATACTTGAACTTGAATGTTATGACATCAGAACCCTTTCCAATATTGTTAACTTCCTCTGTCAACACATCTAATACATAACCAACTCTTTCCAACAATTAAGTTTCATTGCATGTAACACAAAGACTTTTTGCAGAATCAATTTGCAAATATCACGAAACGATGTAATGCAGACTTACTTGCATAAATTATTAAGTACACAGCAATGACAATATTCATGAAAGCTCTATGCCAGCAACTTTCTTGGCAGTGGCATGTTGAAGACATTGCATTAAATTTATTGTCAGCCTTTCCCGAGCCTCAGAAACAAACTACTGAATCGAACTCACATTTGGGAAAATGAGCTTACATGCTGCATGGCATTATAAGCAACATTTTGGTCATGGATACTGCCACTTGAAACTATTTTATATCAGTCTGTCTCAGCAGGCTATAGTAATGCTGTTATTTTTGTTTTATTCATGCTACACACTATGCTTCAGTTTGAGAACTGCCCACTAAATGGCCACAAGTACCGTAAGTTAATGATGTACTGTATTCTAAAATTGCTATTTGAAAAAATAGATTAAATAATAAAAATTGGAAGACAAAACTAGGTTTACTAATATCAAAGATGTGATAATGTATACCCTTAATTATAGAACATTTATCCCTGGATAGCTTAATTTTACTCTTGGAGATAATCCCTCATAATGTGACTTCAACAATTGGCTTTCTATACTTTAACAATTTTCATGTGCAATAAATACGTTACACAGCTCCAACTCAGACGGACCACGACCCATTGACAACTGCCCATATGCTATACCATACTACAGCCAACACGGCCGCTCATGGTCAAATTATATATACACCAATAATATAATTTTTATTATGAAACAGTAATCACAATATAATAAATAACAATATTGGGCAAGCTGTAAACATCCCAAACATATTCACTTCAAAATTTGCCCCACTATACGAGACCTTATTATGAAAATTCAGAATCCTAATAAAGATTACACATACCAAAATATTTCCACCGACCATCGTCTCCTTCAGCCTGACCCCTAACATTACTGTCTGTTCCTGTAAAAACTATCACTATGCAGCTTCCATATCCATTATCCTGCACTCCTGTAAGACAATGGATCTATGAACACTACCACCATTTTCTGGATTTGCAGTTTTATATCTGGAAGTAATGAATTATTTGATTGGTGTGTAGCACTCTACACCACTTCAAGTAACAAGCGGCTAGAGCACACTAAACACTGCTAAATTATCTCCAACCACAACCATTTTGGATACATAATAACTACACAAATCTGCCGTTTCTCACATGTCAGTAAAATGTTTGTAGCAGAATCTCTCCCCAACACGCAAATCACACTGCTCTTCACAATATAACAATAAGATTGGTATGTACTGATTTCATCAGTGGACAAAAAGCATAATGCTTTACCTGATCAAATTAACCATGAAAATTATTTCAGTAAAACACATTTTTAACAACATCGTACAAGGCATATATTAACATCCAAGTATAAAGAACCAAATGAGAGCCCAGTTTAAGAATACATATTGGGTAAATATTTTAATATACAAACACTGTTAGGTTGCACATGCTCAACTTGATTCATTATCCCAATAATGCTGAGGACACTGGCATGAAGAGTAGTAGTAGTAGTAGTATTATTACTGTAGCAACAGTGACTGTAGTAGTATTACTGTAGCAACAGTGGCTGTAGTAGTATTACTGTAGCAACAGTGGCTGTAGTAGTATTACTGTATCAACAGTGGCTGTAGTATTATTACTGTAGCAACAGTGGCTGTAGTAGTATTACTGTATCAACAGTGGCTGTAGTAGTATTACTGTAGCAACAGTGGCTGTAGTAGTATTACTGTAGCAACAGTGACTGTAGTAGTATTACTGTAGCAACAGTGACTGTAGTAGTATTACTGTAGCAACAGTGGCTGTAGTAGTATTACTGTAGCAACAGTGACTGTAGTAGTATTACTGTAGCAACAGTGACTGTAGTAGTATTACTGTAGCAACAGTGGCTGTAGTAGTATTACTGTAGCAACAGTGGCTGTAGTAGTATTACTGTAGCAACAGTGGCTGTAGTAGTATTACTGTAGCAACAGTGACTGTAGTAGTATTACTGTAGCAACAGTGGCTGTAGTAGTATTACTGTATCAACAGTGGCTGTAGTATTATTACTGTAGCAACAGTGGCTGTAGTAGTATTACTGTATCAACAGTGGCTGTAGTAGTATTACTGTAGCAACAGTGGCTGTAGTAGTATTACTGTAGCAACAGTGGCTGTAGTAGTATTACTGTAGCAACAGTGACAGTAGTAGTATTACTGTAGCAACAGTGGCTGTAGTAGTATTACTGTAGCAACAGTGACTGTAGTAGTATTACTGTAGCAACAGTGACTGTAGTAGTATTACTGTAGCAACAGTGGCTGTAGTAGTATTACTGTAGCAACAGTGGCTGTAGTAGTATTACTGTAGCAACAGTGGCTGTAGTAGTATTACTGTAGCAACAGTGACTGTAGTAGTATTACTGTAGCAACAGTGGCTGTAGTAGTATTACTGTAGCAACAGTGACAGTAGTAGTATTACTGTAGCAACAGTGGCTGTAGTAGTATTACTGTAGCAACAGTGACAGTAGTAGTATTACTGTAGCAACAGTGGCTGTAGTAGTATTACTGTAGCAACAGTGGCTGTAGTAGTATTACTGTAGCAACAGTGGCTGTAGTAGTATTACTGTAGCAACAGTGGCTGTAGTAGTATTACTGTAGCAACAGTGGCTGTAGTAGTATTACTGTAGCAACAGTGACTGTAGTAGTATTACTGTAGCAACAGTGACAGTAGTAGTATTACTGTAGCAACAGTGGCTGTAGTAGTATTACTGTAGCAACAGTGGCTGTAGTAGTATTACTGTAGCAACAGTGACAGTAGTAGTATTACTGTAGCAACAGTGACTGTAGTAGTATTACTGTAGCAACAGTGGCTGTAGTAGTATTACTGTAGCAACAGTGACTGTAGTAGTATTACTGTAGCAACAGTGACAGTAGTAGTATTACTGTAGCAACAGTGGCTGTAGTAGTATTACTGTAGCAACAGTGACAGTAGTAGTATTACTGTAGCAACAGTGACAGTAGTAGTATTACTGTAGCAACAGTGGCTGTAGTAGTATTACTGTAGCAACAGTGGCTGTAGTAGTATTACTGTAGCAACAGTGACAGTAGTAGTATTACTGTAGCAACAGTGACTGTAGTAGTATTACTGTAGCAACAGTGACAGTAGTAGTAATGTAGTAATACCGTAGCAGAAGTACCAACAGCAACAGTATGAATACAGTAATGAAAATGACAGTAAATAAGTATAACAGTAATGATTAATATAATAAATACGTCAGCAGACAGAAGAAGACCGACAGATTCGTTTAATAAGGTCAACATTCAAAATGAAACCAAACACAAGTAAGTCTAAAATTGTATAAGCTTTCATTTGCAGAGCAGTGTGGAGAGAGATCTGAACTAACCCTTTACTGCCTAAGGAAAACATGTACAGTATTGCATATGTAATTTTAATTGTATTTATATGTTTTGATTGTGCGCTTTGTTATAGCACAACAGTCTTCAACGAGACTAACTTGGGCACTCACTGAATCAGATTCAGGTACTGGCCAATTCCAACGAGGGTGCTGGCCAAGTCCAGCTTAAGTTCCTCCAAAGGAAGTGAAGGAGAGAGAGGGGATGACATCAGTCTGCTGTGTTCCTCTGCTTTATCTGCAGAACTGTGCACTTGAAAGATACACATGGTAACAACATTGTCAAGTTGATGCCTGCATTTGGCTGATACACAAAGTCAAAGAACCAAAGCTGGTTTATGTTGTCAACTATCACTCACTTTATAGTTACATATTTCACTAAAGACAACAATAACAAAGTAACAAGAGAGGATATTCTTGGACGCTAATATAAATAAGTATCTTTTAACGAACCTTGATAACTAATAACCATTCGATGTGCTTCACCAGGGAGAACAAATCAGGACAAGTACTATACCTAATTGATGTACAGTACTATATCCCACTAAAGTACAGTGCTATACCCCCACTGATGTGGAGTATTTCAATGATGATCACATATTTCAAGACACTTTCAAACACTATCAAAACAATTCACACAGGAAAACAAAATGAACGACTGAGGGAAAAAAACTAAAGTTTGCCAAACAAAAAATCCTAGGTTTCGGTTAAGAAAATTTGTGGATTAAGCGAAGACACGGCCATTACACATGTTGTCTGGGTTATTAGGGTGCACTCGGAGTACAACAAAATATTAAATCATAATTAACACACCTATAAGTCTATTCATAAAACATCCCAAAACCTGTCTTGGAAAATGCAATATAAATCAAACGGGAATCAAGTTTAGAATCATAAGAGTAATTTGTTCTTGGAAATTTATTATATATATATATATATATATAATATATATATAATATATATATATATATATATATATATATATATATATAGATATATATATATATATATATATATATATATATATATAAAAAACACAGACATACATTATATGCAAATTCGTAATGATGCTCAAGAGATGTCACTAGAGTTTAAGAAACACTCAAAAAATTAGCCAGAATGAGTTACCAGAAAAATCATCAAAGTGATCCTCACATCGCACATCAGCTGGGGCATGCACTACAGTGTGGCACCCAACATCACACATCAGCTGGGGCATGCACTACAGTGTGGCACCCAACATCACACATCAGCTGGGGCATGCACTACAGTGTGGCACCCAACATCACACATCAGCTGGGGCATGCACTACAGTGTGGCACCCAACATCACACATCAGCTGGGGCATGCACTAGTGTGGCACCCAACACTGTACATCAGCTGGGGCATGCACTACAGTGTGGCACCCAACATCACACATCAGCTGGGGCATGCACTACAGTGTGGCACCCAACATCACACATCAGCTGGGGCATGCACTACAGTGTGGCACCCAACATCACACATCAGCTGGGGCATGCACTACAGTGTGGCACCCAACATCGCACATCAGCTGGGGCATGCACTACAGTGTGGTGTGGGGTGTGGCACCCAACACTGCACATCAACTGGGGCATGCACTACAGTGTGGCACCCAACATCGCACATCAGCTGGGGCATGCACTACAGTGTGGTGTGGGGTGTGGCACCCAACACTGCACATCAACTGGGGCATGCACTACAGTGTGGCACCCAACATTGATGAATGAGGCTTAATTGTTCAGCTGGCAGCAGCAACAGCTGTGGCCTTGTTCTGCTTGCAATAAGCTTCAGCTTAAGTGGAGTAAACTAGAACAGTTGTACCATGAAATATTTATATAAAAACTTGACCCCTGGTAAAACAAGCATTTGTTGACTTGGTTTCCACTTGAGAAGTTTGCGGAAAGGGCAGCTGCATCACCTGAGGTATGATAACTTCAATGGCTGTAAGGGTCTAGAGGCACCGAGGCATTCATTTGCTAAATGGCCTAACGACAAATATTCAATAATAAAAGCATCACAGTGAATGAGGTGGTTAAGTAGTAGCTGTGGGATGTTCAGCAAAGCCTTCAACTTGTAATAATGCCATTATTCAATGTAGGGATTCACCATGTTATAAGTGATGCCCTTCACATACCCTTTTGCCATTGTCAAAGGCAAAATTTTGCATCACAAATATGTGAAATTTCATATGACATTTTCATATTACTGTAACTGTACTTATTAATACTCGAGTTCCTGCTTGCAAAAACTGGCAACACTTTCACACTTTTCATATCACAAGACCCTACACAATGGACCCGTTACATCAACTCCCTGACCAAATATTGTGGCTTACAAGTTGAAGATGGCAGCGGGAAACATTCCAGAGGAGTAGACCACCACCCTGGTCACCACCTCACGCTGGATCTTGAGATAAATCCTTTAGCAAAGTAGATCTTGCATTTTTTAACTTGTCAAACCTCTTTATAAGATGATTATTAGTGGTTTCCACTTCTTCTAATCTACTTTGGGCATCTCTTAACTGGAAAAAAAAGTATTTTAAATAAAATATTTATAATACCGGTAGGATGTATATTAAACAATAAAATGAATAACAAGAATTCAAGAAAATCAAACCTTTTACTTCACACCACTTCAATAAAGTTGCCTATAATGAAATTTTGTGAATTTGAAGTTGAAGAAAAATTAGTTAGTTAGTAACAGTTGAATGACAGTTGAGAGGCGGGCCGAGAGAGCAGAGCTCAACCACTGCAAGCACAACTAGGCAAATACAACTAGGTGAATACATGGTTCTGTACATGGACTTATCCTGTTTATGATATATATAAATGATCTTCCAGAGGGTATAGACTCATTCCTCTCGATGTTTGCTGATGATGCTAAAATTATGAGAAGGATTAGGACAGTGGAAGACAGCATGAGAAAGAAACCTGGACAAACTGAAGGAATGGTCCAACAAATGGCTACTAGAGTTTAACTTGAGCAAATGGAAAGTAATGAAGATTGGTGTAGGAAGCAGGAGGCCAGATATAAGGTACTACTTGGGTATCTTGTATCTGGCCTTAAGAGAGTGTAAGTCTGGGGGTTGGTATCACACCAGACCTGCCCCCTAGAGCCCACTTCAAGAGGACATCATTAGTGGCATATGCTAGGTTGACCAACATAATAACTGTCTTTAGAAACTTGTGTAAGGAATCGAATAGAAACACTGTATACTACGTATGTCAGACCAATCCTGGAGTATGCAGCTCCAGCATGGAGTCCGTATCTAATCAAGCACAAGACTAAATTGGAGAAGGTTCAAAGGTATGCCACCAGACTGGTACCCAAGCTGAGGGGGTATTAGCTACGAGGAAAGACAATGGGAACTAAATCGTATGTTGTTGGAAGACAGAAGAGTTAGGGGAGACATGATTACCAAATACAAGATTCTCAGGGGAATTGATAGGGTAGATAAAGACAGACTGTTCTAGGTTGTAAATGCACAAGGGGATACAGGTGGAAACTGAGCACTCAAATGAGCCAGAGACATTTGAAAAAAACATTTTCAGTGACAGTAGTTAACACATGGAATGCATTAGGCAGTGATGTGCTGGAGGCAAACTTCATACACAGTTTTATATGTAGATTATGACAGAGCCCAGTAGGTCAAGAATTTGTACACCTGTTGAGTGCCGATTGGGAGGTGGGACCAAAAGAGCAGAGATCAATTAAGTGAGTCTAGACAAACACCAAAAGTAGTTGAAGCCAATTCAATACATAAACTTAAAAGTAAATACAAGAGAAACAAGAGAAAATGAATCACTGAACTGAATTAATGATGGTCAAGGATTTGAACCTAGGCTGCCAGGGTTGTAGCTCTGTACTGCACTTACTCAAGTATCGATTGTGTACAAGTGTTGGAAGGTGAGACCTACATGTATCCAATACTGCAACACATGTTGAGAATGGGCATCAATATCTACCACATCCATACAACATTACAACTATTACATCAAGGGTACAATTTGGCATGCAACACCTTCTCTGCTATGGCAATTACCTCTCTTTGCAATTTCCGTTTCTCCAGCTTAAGCTCTCTTCACTTTTCTCAAGTTCTTCAGACTGAGTTCTATAACGAGTCGACAGAGCATCCAGCCGTGCCACCTGCAGGAAGTCACAGTAAACTATATAAATACAATTATTGAGAGAGTTAATTGTGAGCAACTTGCACCATCACTTGGGAGTGTGTGGGTGTGCATCACCAAACTAATTCACACTTTCCTTTACTTACCCTCTTTAAACCTCACATACAGTAAAGGAAAATGAAAAAGCAAAACAAAATGTATTCCCTATACCTATGGTTTCACCCTACATATAATGTATTCACCATATACACTAATGTGATAACTCCATATCTTAGGTATTCACCCTACATATAATGTAATCACCATATACACTAATGTGATAACTCCATATCTTAAGGTATTCACCCTACAATATAATGTAATCACCATATAAACTAAGTGATACTCCATATCTTAAGGTATTCACCCTACAATATAATTACCTAGCACAAAGAAAAACACTGAGAAGTCATTGAAGGAACAAATAAAAATATTCCTTAATCTTTAAACAACAGCCATGTCAACTGATGTACCCGGGTGTTCCGAGATCAATATAATGCACCCCGAATTGACGTTTCATCACTATGGAATCATTTGAGAATTGATTACTAATCATAAATGCATATAGTTATCAAAATTTGACCTTTTTCTTACTTAGTTATTATTTTAGTTAGAGTTATTACCTATAAAAGATAAAAATTGCTTTTATTCTTTAATGCTATTAATTAGGACAAATTTTTGAGCAAGGTGAATCACTACTCTCAAAAAATATTTATGTTAATAATTACATATTTTCTGGAGGAGGTCAAACAGTGTTTCATTATATTCAACACTTTTTTTTTTAAGTTTACTATAAACATTTATGATTTTTTTTAATTCTATTAGATAAAAATTTAAATTATGTGAAACATTTCTAAATATTCAGACCTTCAAAAGACAATCAATATTTAATATGAAATTCTGTATATCCAAAAAATTAAATGGAATTTTGTTAAAACAAAATTGTCATATATTTAATATTTTAAAAAAGAAATATATTTCTTTAAATATTTTAAGAATTGCGCACATGGGAGGCAGGTGTCACCTGCCTGAAAAAAAAACCAGCGTTGAATGTAATGAAACGCCATTTCTGGGTGAAGCCCCGGAGGCTCCTGGAGCTTATCGGGCTAATGTATGTTATATTAGACCGGGACATTAGCTAAGGAGTTCAGACCTACCAGGGACCAGCGCCAGAACCTGGCCCCTTCAGAGAGGTTTCAGGGAGCACGGCCCTGGAAAACCCCTTTGTGGTTGGGGTTTTCCTTATCTGCCATCGACCGGGGTTAGGCACCAGAAAGGTAGGCATAACAAAACAAACCCCACATGGTAAGAAACTACAACAAAAACCAACAGAGAGGTAGAAACTCCCTACAATCACAAGGAAACAAGCAAACATCACACTTTACTGCCGCGCCGATCGTCCGCGCAGCCCTCCCCACCCCGAGAGGGGGAGGGGGGAGCCCCGGACCTACCGCGCCGGCTGCCAAGCATCAGTTCGGAAGCTAAGCGTCAACCATGCGAAAAAAACGCCGACCGGTGGGAGGGAGGGTTGCCAGGGAGCCTCCGGGCTTCACTCAGAAAATGGCGTTTCATTACATTCAATGCTGGTTTTCTGTGGGGAGCCCCTACGGCTCCCTGGAGCTTCATACCCAAAGAGAAGGAAAAGAAAGGGCTAACCCGGAGGCGGCCGCCACAAACTCTGCAACACAAAAACGAGACAACAGGGCGCAACCTGCGACCCAAGGCAACAAGAGCGCACAGGAGCAGATGCACAAAGAAGAATGGGCGGCCAAGAACCTGTGCAACCCTCAAATCCCTGCGCCCGAAATGAGCCCTAGACGTCCCAACACAGCAGCAAAAGCTGCAAACGTCTGAACAGCACAGGCGCAAAGACAGACCACAGCCGGAAGAATGAAAAATCTGCGGACAACCTGGGAGACCGAACCTGAAAACAGGGAACGAGGGGAACCAGTTCAACCACAGCGCATCCCCAGACACGGTATGCCGGCAATGGCAAAAACAACTGGACAACACAGGATGCACCCCCGGCCGAACCAAACAAGCATCAATACCCAAGAACCCCTCCGGAAAGCAGCCGTCTCGACCGTCGCCAGGACGGAGAAAGGCAGCACACGTGCAAATCTACCACCATACCAAAGAGCAGAAACCTGAACCGAAGGGGCTACCACAAACCGAGGAGAAGATAAGAAGGCACCCTGATCAAGGACCAGGACGGCTCAGGCGACACATGAGCAGGCCGGAGGTGAAACAAAACACGAGAAAGCGTACGAAACGTCACACTGTCGCCAAGACGAAGCTCGCAGGTGGGACACCGTCAACAAAGCCACCTGAACACCATAGAGATGGTGAAATCCGGTCAAAATACCAGACGCGAAGAGCCGAGGAGAAGGCCTAACCAGTCACGTACAGGACCGATTCGACCTGCCGAAAGAGGCGGAGTCGCAGGAAAACGCCCCGGGTTCGGACACCTATCAAGCAGCGTCTATTAAGGCTAGGCCGCCACCAAGAAAACCATAAGGACTGCTCTCGTGGAATGGGGCTGCAACAAGCCAAAAACCTGAAGCTACAGCTGGACCGGGAGAAGAGGAAACAGGTACCCCCACCTCGACCAGTCCTGCCGAAAAGCATCCACCGTGAATGCCTCGCAGGTGGAAAGGGCGCCACATAAAATGGGCGACGCCTAGACCACGCTGACTCCAAAAAGTCCATGGCCAGGAGTCCAGACGTCCGACAGAGCCAACAAAACGAGACAGCTGGCCACCAGAACACGGACACACCCCAGACATGAACCCTCATGATAGCCAAACCCTTGTGGGTCTGGCAAGAACCGCCAGAGAACAGTCCGAACAGAGCTGAACGGTAGAGCACCGAGGGACCCAAACCCTCCGAAGCGCAAACCAGACAGCCACGAACACCCAAACCGTGCTGTGAGCCCAACGGACGGACAGACTCCACCAACATCGGCCGACCAGGTGAGCATTGGTCACAAAGCCCCAGCTGAGAGATGACCCGTCC
This sequence comes from Procambarus virginalis, assembly GCA_020271785.1. NCBI lineage: Eukaryota > Metazoa > Arthropoda > Malacostraca > Decapoda > Cambaridae > Procambarus > Procambarus virginalis. The sequence goes on from WNGS01056186.1 coordinate 12,302, forward strand.
GTGAACACATCGAGCGAAGGCTCGGGGAGGTGCCAAGGCACGGAACCCCGAAAACCTCAAAGAGGAAGCTGGTGACGCAGCACCAACACAAGATCCCCGGAGGAACCCTACGAATGCAAGAGGCGGAAGGGGAGCCTCCGAAGTAACCAAACAGACACCGAAGCCAAACCCGACTCCGCGTGCAGACCAGCATGTCGAAGTCC
>WNGS01056187.1:0-10093 GCA_020271785.1 Procambarus virginalis
AGAACTTTGCACATATGTTAATAGGTTTGAAATGAAATAATAATGAAAAAGAGGAAGAGATGCAGATTGGAACGAGAACGTCGTTCCCTATATAGGCGAAGAAAACGAATCGCGGTACAAATTGAGAGTCGCACCCTATCTCAGGAACGGCGAAGAAGGTTAGGTAGCGAAATAGGAAAAAATTGAACTCAAGCTACAAGAATCATACAAAACGCAGGAGAGAGAAAGAGAGCAAAAGGCCATCAGTGAAATAGAGAGAAACCCGAAATATTTTTCTCCTATGCAAAATCAAGATCAAAACCACATCTAGTATCGGGCCCCTGCGAAAGGAAGATGGAACTTTCACCGATGACAACAAAGAAATGAGCGAGCTACTGAGGAAGCAATACGACTCTGTCTTCAGCGAGCCATTAAACGCACTAAAGATCGATAACCCAAATGAATTTGTCATGGATATGATACCAACATCAAATCATATATCAGACGTCACCCTATCCCCACTGGATTTTGAAGAAGCCATAAACAGTATGCCTATGCACTCCGCACCAGGCCGGATTCTTGGAACTCCATATTCATCAAGAACTGTAAAAAACCACTATCGCAGGCCCTTCACATTCTGTGGAGACAAAGCCTAGATACTGGCGTTATTCCTGATATACTAAAAACAGCAGAGATAGCACCACTTCATAAAGGAGGAAATAAGGCAGAGGCAAAAAATTACAGACCGATAGCACTAACATCGCACATCATAAAATTTTTTGAGAGAGTGCTAAGAAGTAAGATCACAAAATACATGGAATCACAGCATCTCCATAACCTCGGACAACATGGTTTCAGAACAGGGCGCTCTTGCCTGTCGCAGTTGCTGGACCACTATGATATGGCATTAGATGCTATGGAAGACAAACAAAACGCTGATGTAATTTACACAGATTTCGCAAAAGCTTTTGATAAATGTGACCATGGTGTTATTGCCCATAAAATGCGCTCAAAAGGAATTACCGGAAAAATAGGCAGATGGATCTACAATTTCCTGACCAACAGAACCCAATGTGTAATAGTCAACAAAATAAAATCCAGACCATCAACCGTTAAGAGCTCAGTCCCCCAGGGTACTGTGCTTGCTCCAGTACTTTTTCTCATCCTCATATCGGACATAGACAAGAACACAACCTATAGCACTGTATCATCCTTTGCAGATGACACTAGGATCTTCATGAGAGTAGGCAACATAGAGGACACGGCGAACCTCCAGTCAGATGTAGATCAGGTCTTTCTATGGGCTACAGAAAATAATATGGTGTTTAACGAAGACAAGTTCCAGCTCATGCGCTATGGAAAAAATGAAAATATAAAAACTGAAACCACGTACAAAACTCAGGCAAATCATAACATAGAACGAAAAGGCAATGTAAAGGATCTGGGTGTACTCATGTCGGAAGACCTTACCTTTAAAGAACACAATAAAGTAGCCGTCACAACTGCAAGAAAAATGACAGGTTGGATAACAAGAACTTTTCACACTAGAGATGCTATACCGATGATGACACTTTTCAAAACGCTTGTGCTCTCTAGAGTGGAGTACTGCTGCACAATGACAGCCCCTTTCACTGCTGGAGAAATTGCTGACCTGGAGAGCGTGCAGAGGTCCTTTACTGCTAGAATCCACTCGGTAAAACATCTAAACTATTGGGACCGACTTAAGAGCCTAAATCTGTATTCCCTTGAGCGCAGGCGGGAGAGATACATAATAATTTACACGTGGAAAATATTAGAGGGGCTGGTCCCAAACCTGCACACAGAAATAACATCACATGAGACCAGAAGACATGGCAGGATGTGCAGAATACCCCCGTTGAAAAGCAGAGGTGCAACTGGTACTCTGAGAGAGAACTCTATCAACATCAGAGGCCCGAGACTGTTCAACACGCTCCGCTACACATAAGGGACATAACTGGCAAACCCCTCACAGTGTTCAAGAGAGAACTGGATAAGCACCTCCAAAGGATACCTGATCAACCAGGCTGTGACTCATACGTCAGGCTGCGAGCAGCCGCGTCCAACAGCCTGGTTGATCAGTCCAGCAACCAGGAGGCCTGGTCGATGACCGGGCCGCGGGGACGATAAGCCCCGGAAGCACCTCAAGGTATCCTCAAGGTATGGTGATAATCGGTCAGAGACTGAATGTTTGACAGTCTGTCAAAGTTGAAAATTTTGTTCATAGAGAAAAATGAAGTTAAAGTTCTCGACAATGTTTATAGTACTTCGAATTTATGACATATCTTGTAAGTTTAAATTAAGATTGCTTGGCATTCATACTCAAATATGTGAAAGTTGTAGGTCAATATGGTTTGAAATTAATTAAAAAAATAAAACAAAAAAAATATATAGGGATATCAAACATATATATTGCAGTAACGTTATTGCCCATATATAAGTGATAAGGCCCTCAGCTGGTCCTCATTCATCAATACAACCTAAAGAGACAAAGAGAATAGAGTTTGAAGTCGGTAAATAAATCGGCTCCCAAAAAATAAGTCACAACTTCTGCCACCAGTGGCTGATTATCCTCTTTACCAATTTCGTTCCAACTTCACATGCTTAGTGCCAGATATACATTCTCCAAGATGAAGAAGTCACAATAGAAGTCAAGAAGTTTTTTTTCTCTCCGCCTTGAAACAAAGGAGAGAAAAAAAAATAAAAAGCACAAAAATAAAAATTGGTTGTCAACTTTTCGTACAAAGGGTTGTCAAAACTGGTTGTCAACGTTTCGAACAAATATTGCCATTGGGCTATGTATTTATATGATATATAATAAAATATAGCATAATAGTATACTAACTCGTTATTATTTGTGAAAAATGGCAATCAGGGTGACACCAGCTGCCTATCAACTCTGTAGACCCTCCTTACTACTACTATTCTTCTTGATGATCTCATAGTCATGTTGCAAGATGTTTAGACTCCCTTCCAGAGCCTTGAGAAATTACTTGTTAAGCTCGCTGAAGCAAATTTAAAAATAAAACTCTCAGAGTGCTCATTTTTAAAGGAAAAGATTAATGTCCTAAGTCATACTGTCACCCCTTCAGGCATTATTGACCGAATAAAAAATTATTGCTGCTCATGATTTTCCGACACCTTGTACTGCAGAAGCCGTGAGACAGTTCACAGGTCTTGTAGGATTTTATTGTTCATTTATTGCTGGATTCTCTATTATAGCCGCTCCACTTTAAAAGTTGCAAAGAAAAGAAGAACCCATTGTTTTGGAAGAAGCCCAAGAAAAGTCATTCAAAAAGCTCAAAGCAGTATTGATCTCGTCACCTGTCCTTAAGAACCCAGATTTTTCCAAACCTTTTACGTTGGTCACAGATGCTAGTGGTGTAGGCTTGGGTGCTGGTACTTCAAACCGAAGGTCACAGAGATCACGCAATAGCTAATGCTAGGCTAGCCGTACATTATCTAAAGATGCAAAAAATTATAGATCAAAAGAACGTGAAGGTTGAGCAGCTGTATGGGCTCTTAAAATTTAAGGAATAGAATTTATAATTACCCAGTTCATGTCCTTACTGATCATCAACCATTAATTCCTTAATGGTTCATGAATAATTCCTTAATGTTCATGAATAAGAATCCCGTTTGAAAGTTTGTTAGATATTTGCTCATTATTCAAGAGTTCAATCCCACAATTGGTTATATTCCAGGAAAGCAAAATGTTGTAGCTGATGCGTTTTCTCGACACATAGCTGAAAGTCAGTTAAATTACACAGCATTAGAAGCTACAGTAGTCGAGATGGAACAGAGACGAGACCCCTTATGGGCACCTGTCATTAAGGTTTTGACAAAACAAGATACTCGTCAGATAGTATTCGATACCTTGTAGTTTGTGCTTCCTTGGTTGTAGAGATGATACATAGTAGTTCACTTCAAGTAGCTTATTGAGTAAGGTACTTAGATAGATGTACAGCACTGGGTCCTACTTAGCTCTAAGGTCTCTGAGATAACTGACAGCCTAGTTCAGAGCAACCAGTGCCGGCTTTGTGGGAAATGACGTCAGATTCCTACTCGCCTCTGTGATTGGCTGTACACCAAACTGTCTTACAATTTGAGGACTAACACATTGTTTCCACAAGTATATGCACAAGTGCTTGTTCAGTCTTAACTTACCTGGTTTACATTCAATGTTTCGACCTCAATTCTGTGTTAATATGTTTAAAATCCTATTAATATAAACTTTGTTATACCCATTCATCTGTTTACATCTTTCGGTCGTGTCCTACTCACCTTGCTCTGTTTTTCTAGAACTTGATAGATAAAGATTAAAATTTGGCACGGTCATGAGTAGCCCGTAAGTGGTTGATGTTTGGAGTGAACTTTCTAGAGAATGAACATTATATTAAGTATGGAACAGGTGACATGCCAGACACGTGACATGACGAGGACAGATGACGTGGTACAGATGTGTCACGTGGCAGAGAAGGGTGACGTGTGGTAGACAGGAGTCATGAAACATTGATGAATTTCGCCAGTCACTAACAACTAACTGTGTCTCCAGCTATGGTGAAAGTCAATGCCACTTGGGAGTCAGCCCAGAAGACCATCCCTGTCATATACACCACCTTCAACGTCAGCACGGTGAGTCATACACCACCTTCAACGTCAGCACGGTGAGTCATACTCCACCTTCAACGTCAGCACGGTGAGTCATACACCACCTTCAACGTTAGCACGGTGAGTCATACTCCACCTTCAACGTCAGCACGGTGAGTCATACACCACCTTCAACGTCAGCACGGTGAGTCATACACCACTTTCAACGTCAGCACGGTGAGTCATACTCCACCTTCAACGTCAGCACAGTGAGTCATACACCACCTTCAACGTCAGCACGGTGAGTCATACACCACCTTCAACGTCAGCACGGTGAGTCATACTCCACCATCAACGTCAGCACGGTGAGTCATACTCCACCATCAACGTCAGCACGGTGAGTCATACTCCACCATCAACGTCAGCACGGTGAGTCATACTCCACCATCAACGTCAGCACGGTGAGTCATACTCCACCATCAACGTCAGCACGGTGAGTCATACTCCACCATCAACGTCAGCACGGTGAGTCATACTCCACCATCAACGTCAGCACGGTGAGTCATACTCCACCATCAACGTCAGCACGGTGAGTCATACTCCACCATCAACGTCAGCACGGTGAGTCATACTCCACCATCAACGTCAGCACAGTGAGTCATACTCCACCATCAACGTCAGCACGGTGAGTCATACTCCACCATCAACGTCAGCACGGTGAGTCATACTCCACCATCAACGTCAGCACGGTGAGTCATACTCCACCATCAACGTCAGCACGGTGAGTCATACTCCACCATCAACGTCAGCACGGTGAGTCATACTCCACCATCAACGTCAGCACGGTGAGTCATACTCCACCATCAACGTCAGCACGGTGAGTCATACTCCACCATCAACGTCAGCACAGTGAGTCATACTCCACCATCAACGTCAGCACGGTGAGTCATACTCCACCATCAACGTCAGCACGGTGAGTCATACTCCACCATCAACGTCAGCACGGTGAGTCATACTCCACCATCAACGTCAGCACGGTGAGTCATACTCCACCATCAACGTCAGCACGGTGAGTCATACTCCACCATCAACGTCAGCACGGTGAGTCATACTCCACCATCAACGTCAGCACGGTGAGTCATACTCCACCATCAACGTCAGCACGGTGAGTCATACTCCACCATCAACGTCAGCACGGTGAGTCATACTCCACCATCAACGTCAGCACGGTGAGTCATACTCCACCATCAACGTCAGCACGGTGAGTCATACTCCACCATCAACGTCAGCACGGTGAGTCATACTCCACCATCAACGTCAGCACAGTGAGTCATACTCCACCATCAACGTCAGCACGGTGAGTCATACTCCACCATCAACGTCAGCACGGTGAGTCATACTCCACCATCAACGTCAGCACGGTGAGTCATACTCCACCATCAACGTCAGCACGGTGAGTCATACTCCACCATCAACGTCAGCACGGTGAGTCATACTCCACCATCAACGTCAGCACGGTGAGTCATACTCCACCATCAACGTCAGCACGGTGAGTCATACTCCACCATCAACGTCAGCACAGTGAGTCATACTCCACCATCAACGTCAGCACGGTGAGTCATACACCACTTTCAACGTCAGCACGGTGAGTCATACTCCACCATCAACGTCAGCACGGTGAGTCATACTCCACCATCAACGTCAGCACGGTGAGTCATACTCCACCATCAACGTCTGGTTGATACCTGGTTGATACCTGGTTGATGGGGTTCTGGGAGTTCTTCTACTCCCCAAGCCCGGCCCGAGGCCAGGCTCGACTTGTGAGAGTTTGATCCACCAGGCTGTTGCTTGGAGCGGCCCGCAGAGCCACATACCCACCACAGCCCGGCTGATCCGGGACTTCTCTTAGGAAACAGTCCAGTTTTCTCTTGAAGATGTCCACGGTTGTTCCGGCAATATTTCTTATAGTCGCTGGGAGGACGTTGAACAACCGCGGACCTCTGATGTTTATACAGTGTTCTCTGATTGTGCCTATGGCACCTCTGCTCTTCACTGGTTCAATCTTGCATTTTCTTCCATATCGTTCACTCCAGTACGTTGTTATTTTACTGTGTAGATTTGGGACCTGGCCCTCCAGTATTTTCCACGTGTATATTATTTGGTATCTCTCTCGTCTCCTTTCTAGAGAGTACATTTGGAGAGCTTTGAGACGATCCCAATAATTTAGGTGTTTTATCTCGTCTATGCGTGCCGTATATGTTCTCTGTATTCCCTCTATTTCAGCAATCTCTCCTGCTCTGAAGGGGGAAGTGAGTACTGAGCAGTATTCGAGACGGGACAACACAAGTGACTTGAAGAGTACAACCATTGTGATGGGATCCCTGGATTTGAAAGTTCTCGTAATCCATCCGATCATTTTTCTGGCTGATGCGATATTTGCTTGGTTATGCTCCCTAAACGTTAGATCGTCGGACATCATTATTCCCAAATCCTTGACATGCTGTTTTTCTACTATGGGAAGATTTGATTGTGTTTTGTACCCTGTATTATGTTTCAGATCCTCATTTTTGCCGTACCTGAGTACCTGAAATTTATCACTGTTAAACATCATATTATTTTCTGCTGCCCAATCGAAAACTTTGTTGACATCTGTTTGTAGTTTTTCAATGTCTTCAGCAGAGGTAATTTTCATGCTGATTTTTGTGTCATCTGCGAAGGATGACACGAAGCTGTGACGTGTATTTTTGTCTATATCAGATATGAGAATAAGGAACAGTAGCGGTGCAAGGACTGTACCTTGAGGTACAGAGCTTTTAACATCGCTTGGACTCGATTTTATCTGATTGACTGTTACTCTTTGTGTTCTGTTCGACAGGAAATTGAGTATCCAGCGTCCTACTTTTCCAGTTATTCCCATTGACCTCATTTTGTGAGCTATCACCCCATGGTCACATTTGTCGAAAGCCTTTGCAAAGTCTGTGTATACAACATCTGCATTTTGCTTTTCTTCTAGGGCTTCTGTGATTTTGTCATAGTGGTTGAGTAACTGTGACAGACAGGATCTTCCCGCTCTAAATCCATGTTGTCCTGGATTGTGCAATTCATTGTTTTCCATAAAACTAGAAATTTGATTCCTAATCACTCTTTCAAACACTTTTATTATGTGTGATGTTAGTGCAACTGGCCTATAATTTTTTGCCAAGGCTTTACTCCCCCCTTGTGCAACGGAGCTATATCTGCAGATTTAAGTGCTGCTGGTATCTCCCCTGTATCCAGGCTCTTTCTCCATATTACGCTGAGTGCTCTCGCTACTGGTACTTTACATTTCTTTATGAATATTGAATTCCATGAGTCAGGCCCAGGGGCTGAGTGCATGGGCATATTGTCAATTTCTCTTTCAAAGTCTTCCGAGTTTGTGGTAATATCCGTTATATTATCTGCAGCTTGAATGTCATTCATAAAGAAGCTGTCTGGGTCATCAACTTTCATGTTGTTAATTGGTGTGCTAAACATAGCCTCATACTGGCTTCTTAGAATTTCACTAATCTCTTTGTTGTCCTCTGTGTACGTACCTTCATTTGTAATTAACGGTCCAATACTGGTCGAGGTTTTGGATTTTGATTTAGCGTATGTGAAAAAATATTTCGGATTTTTCCTTATCTCTTGTATAGCTCTCTGTTCCAATTCCATTTCCTCAGACTCATATGATCGCTTCAACGTTTGTTCGATTTCTTCGATCTCCCTGCTTAGGCTTATTTTCCTTGCTTGTGATAGTTGTGTCTGCCGAAGCATTTCCGTAATTTTTTTCCTTCTCCTGTACAGTCGTCTGCGTTCTCTTTCTAGAGTGTTCCTCTTTCTGCCCCTCCTCACCGGCACGTGCTTCAAGCAGACCTTGTAAGCTTCAGCTGTCAGTTGAGCTATTCCCTGTGTGGGAGTTTTGTCGCTTAAGACCGTCTCCCATTGAATGGTTGAAAGGTCTACATTATTTTTTCCCAGTCAATCCTCTTATTGTTGAAATTGAATTGATTGAATATTCCTTCTCGCTTGTTGGGTCTCTTAGATCTACTACCGTTATTTATGCTAGTTCGCACTTCAATGAGCTTATGGTCTGAGTATGAAGTATCTGAGATTGTTATGTCTCTGATTAGTTCATCATTGTTTGTGAATAACAAGTCTAGTGTGTTTTCGTTCCTAGTTGGTTCTGTAATCTGTTGATTGAGCGAGAATTTGTCACAGAATCTCAAAAGTTCTCTGACCTGTGGCTGGTTATTTCCCGGGTCATTCCCTGCTATGATATTTGTGTTTGCCATTCTCCATCTTAGACTCGGTAAATTGAAATCTCCAAGGAAGATAATATCTGGAGCTGGGTTTGCTAGGTCATCAAGTATGTTCTCTATTTTGTGCATCTGCTCTGTGAATTCCTCAACCGTTGTATCTGGCGGTTTATATATTAAAATAATAATTAGGTTTAGTTTCTCTACCTTAATTCCAAGTACCTCTACCACTCATTAGTTGAGTTTAGTAGTTCTGTGCATACCAGGTCCTCTTTAATATACAGACCTACTCCCCCATTTGACCTAGTTTTTCTATCACATCTGTATAAATTATAATTTGGAATCCAGATTTCACCATCCATGTAATCTTTTGTATGAGTTTCCGTGAATGCCCAAATATGGAGTTTGACTCTAATAGGAGACCATTTATGAACTTGACTTTATTCTTGACTTTGGCTTTAGACCTTGAATGTTTGCAAAAATGAATGATTGTCCATATTGTGTGTCACTTCTGGAAGGTTTTGGTGGTTCTCCCTCCTCTCTACCCTGACCCAGGGTGTGTTGTTGTGGCAATGGTTTGTCCAGTTTTGGAAGTGATATTGGGGAGTGTGGTAGTCTCTGTGTAGTTGGGGGGTGTAGTATGTGTGGGCTTGATGACGAAATGTAGTCCAGTCTCGGCTTTCCCCCTCTCCATCCGTACTCCTGCCACGCTGCCTTCTGTTTCTTTCTCCCTCTGTTTCTGCTGCCTCTAAAAAATGTTCAGGGCTATTATTGGACTTCCTCTCTTTATAGCGCTGTGTACCTCTGACGTGGAAATCGGGGCAATGAAGATCGAGCATTTCCTCTCATTATGAGAGTTTGCATAGCTTAGGGTGAAAATATTACACTCAGTATCAAAACGACATCTGCCTTTCCCTAACCAGTTCGGCATTTTCGTGGGTGCATGAATGAGCATTCCGTGCCTCTGGCCCATATCTGCACTGTCCTTTTGCATAATACCTGCAAATATTTTCATCTGTGATTGCATTATTCTTGTTTGTATCCGTGTACGACTTGCTACCTCTGTGATTTTTGTTCCAACTTTCTCGTTTCTGCATTATTCTCGTATTACCCTTATCTTTCGCTTGTTGCTTTCGTCTTTCTCATTCGTCTCATTTTTTATCTCCTTATTCATATCACCAGTTTGCTCTACAATATTGCCTTCATTTGTGTACCTCGACGCTATGTCCTTC
>WNGS01056191.1:0-20633 GCA_020271785.1 Procambarus virginalis
GTTGATGTAAAGTATTCCTGGTTACTGACTTTAAATAAAACGAATTACATGATAGAGTAGCTCCCAAGCTTGGCAGAGTCGTCCTGTGTGCTTGTTACCTCCTCTAGTGGCGTCCAGCCGCCGCACATAGAAAACGGATGGTACCATTTTTCTGTGAACATGACATCCCTCCTTTTCTTTAAAAAGAATGAATACAGGATGTCTACCATGCTTGTAGCACAAAGCAAAGTTATTGACACAAAGTAAGTTATTAACATATCAAGAGATATTGCATACATTTAACATAATTAAACACACAAAGAATTTAAACATCTTTACCACAAAGGATTTCAATGTTAAAAATACATATGCAATGTTAACAAACATGAAAGAAACTGTAATACAAAGTTACAAAATATTGAATGAGAGATCTGCATTATTCAAACAATATTAATTTAGTTCAGCATAACAAGTAAATACTTTGCATTACATAGGAACACAATTAATCATCATATCGTGTAGGGCGTTTAACATGACGTTTTGGACGAGAGTCCTTAATACAAAATATCCCTCGATGAATTGTTTATCGAGTTATAACTCATTTTTCTTTTTCTTTTGCACGACTTTGCACTTCATCATTTTCTACACTAGTTGGAATCACTTTGAAATAAGCCATATTACGTGTTATACTATGATCTCTATTACTCGCTGTTACCATAGTTCCTTTTACACTAATCACTTTATATGGTTTGTATCATACGGCATATCTAGCTTTCCCTTTTTTTCTTTTTAACGAGAACAGTATCTCCAACCTTTATGAATTGTTCCTTTGCACGTTGATCATGAGCAATTTCATTTTTGCCCTTGGCTAGTGCATCCTTCTGAGCGAGACGTTTATCCGTTACCTTGGCTGGCATGACAGGTAGTGCGATTCCTCATAGGACGTCCAAATAAAGTTCGCCAGGCGACTTGCCCAGTGTTCCATGCGGTGTTGCACGGTAGTTCCTGAGAAAAGCATACATAGCTTGTTTCCAGGATCGTCCTTCGCATGAGCACAGCGTACGCTTTCATGAGAGGTTGCATGAATCTCTCTGACTCTCCATTTGCTTGAGGATGTAGTGGCATCACACGGCGGTGTTTGAATCCAATATGCTCAGCAAAGTTGACAAAGTCTTGTCCATTAAATGGCGGTCCATTGTCCGTCTTGACAACTTCAGGAATGCCAAAGTTTGAAAAGATCTTGTCGAGTTTCGGGATGACAGCCTTTGCAGATGTGGAAGTGATGATTTCTACTTCTGGATAACGTGAGTGATCATCAATGACTACCATCAAGTACTCTCCAGTTGGTAGCGGTCCACAGAAGTCCATCGATACTTCCATCCATGGTGCAGCAGGTAGTGGTGAAGGTTGTAGAGGTGTTGGTCTTGAAGTATCCACTGCAGCTTGGCAAGGGACACAGGCATCATGCATGTCCTTAGCTTGACGATCATGCCAGGAAACCACACCTTTTCTCGTAGCAGCTGTTTGGTCCTTACAAGACCTTGGTGTCCTTGATGTGCAAGCTTCAGAGCACGTTGCTGGAGAACAGCTGGAATGACGATACGAGTACCTCGCAGCACGGTGTCGCGTTGTTGCGTAACACTTAATTCTGTCTGGATGCGTTCAAGTGCTTTGAATGCATCTTGGTCAACTCCTGAGGGTGGGATGCGTGGAAACTTTTTCTTAGTCAATGCATCCACTGTTGCTTGCAGAGTTGGGTCCTCTAGGGTTGCAGTACGGATTTCATCAAGAGTGAGAGCCTTAGGGACTGCATCACAGGTTACAGAGTGTACATATTCCTCGGCAACTTGCTGATGCTTGGTGATGGTGATGGTGAAACTGTTGGCAGGATGTCGACTGATGTAATCAGCGGGATTGCCTGCACCTGGCTTGTATTTCACCGTAAAGTTGTATGGTTGCAGACGAAGAGCCCATCTCTCAATGCGAGCTGGTGGTTTGGACTTTGGATTATTGAAGATGGTCTCCAACGGTTTGTGGTCAGTGACTATCGTGGTAAAGGGTGCACCAAGCAGATACACATTGAAGTGTTCACAGCCCCATACAAGAGCAAGAGCTTCCTTCTCTGTCTGACTGTATCGTTGCTCAACATCTGTGAGAGAACGGCTGGCGTAGGCAATTACTACTCTTGAATCTGGTTGACCAGGTTTGTGTTGGGCTAACACAGCACCTAAACCAACAGGACTAGCATCCACCGTTAACTCAGTGTCCATTGATGGATCAAAGTATGCAGCAGTCGCATTTTCTACTAGTGCATCTTTCACAGCATCAAATGCATTTTGCTCGACATCGCTCCAGTACCATGATGCATTTTTCTTCAGGAGCTCACGTAGAGGCTTCGTAATGGTAGCAAAATCTGGAATGAAGCGAGAACAGTAGTTTGCCATTCCCAGAAAACTATGTACTTCAGTGGATGTTGAAGGAGGTGCAGCATTCTTGATATCTGCAACTTTCTTAGGATCTGGAGACAGACCTTTGTCACTAAGTACATGTCCAAAGAATTCAATTTTATGTTGATTGAACTCACACTTTGCTCGGCTTAGCGTCAAATTCTTTTCTCGTAAGCGTTGCAATGTTGCACGAAGAGCTTTGTCGTGTTCAGCTTGGGTACGGCCATAAACAATGATGTCATCAGACATGTTGTCAGCATTAGGTATATCTTGCAATACCTGGCTGATGATGTGCTGGAATACTTCAGCAGCACTGTTAATACCAAAACTCAGGCGCTTGTACCTATACAGACCTCGATGTGTCGTAAACGTTGTGATGAATCGACTCTCATCATCAAGTTCAAGCTGATGATAGCCCTTGTTTAAATCTAACTTGCTGAATACAGTTGCACCATTCAAGCGGTATATCATATCATCTACAGTGGGTGTAGGATGGCGTTCACGCATTATTGCCTTGTTGGGAACACGCATGTCTACACAAATGCGTATCTCATCTGGATTCTTCGGCTTTGGTGGAGTGACAATTGGGCTTACCCATGGTGTTGGGCCTGTTACCGGTTCAATGATATCTAGTTCTATCAGCCTATCCAGTTCGGCATCGACTTTCTTGCGAGTATGGAATGGTTGTCGGCGATGTGGTTGGGCAACTGGAATTACATCTGGGTTGATATGCAGATGTACCTTGCTATCAGTATAACAACCTATGGATTTAAACCGATCAGAAAATTCAGCAACAATAGCATCAACATTGTTTGCAGATTCCACTGCTACAGCATTAGAAAGCTGAAGTAGCCCCAATTTGGTTGAAGTCTTGTAACTGAGTAAAGACTCCTTTGCATTCCTAACAACATGGAATGTAGTAATGAGCATTGCATTCTTTGACTTAATCTCTGCAGTGAAAGTTCCAATCACTGGTAAGGCTACCTTTGAAGCATAGGCAGTGGCTTTGCCATTATAGTTTTCAAGCTTTGGGAACTGTTTTTTAAATTTTTCATAGTGGCACTCAGCAATGGTGTCAATGTTTGATCCAGTGTCAATGAGAATTTTGAGACAAATGCCAGCAATGTATACTATAGTCTCTGGGTTGTTTGGAAGATCATTCCATTTTGTGATTGATTGTACTCCATAAATATAATCACATTCACTGTCATCTGAGACTGGTTGTAATGAAATGTTGTCTTGTATATTATTAACATTCTTGATTTGAGGTGCAATATTGTGTTTGCCACCTCGACTCCTATGACTTGATCCTCGTACATTGCTTTTATTTATTGATTGTGGTTTCTTTAGTGCGGAACGACACATAGCACCAAAATGACCTAGTTTTCTACACTCATAGCACTTCTTACCTTGTGCAGGACAAACATTATCTTGGTGTGGGTAGTCTCCTCCACAATTGTAACATTTATTATTGACAACCTCTGATGTGAGTCGTTGTGACTGCTTGAGTCTTGTTCCATGACTCCAGTTGTGATGTGGTTCTCGGCTCAATTTAATGTTAGGTTTGGCATGATATCTTCTATGATCATGGTGTACTCCCTGAACCTTACATACTTCATGACTGTTAGTAACAGTGGCAGAACCGTTGTTGGCACTGCACTCCATGGCACGAGCATCACGTGCAGCATCTTCCATTCGACGAGCCATATCCAGTATCTTGGTAAGAGAACTTTCATCATCAACAAGTTCTAGAGCTCTTCGACGAAGACGTGTAGATGTGCATGTTTCAATTATTTGCTGTTTGATTTCTTTGTCAACATCAGCAAACTCACAATGGGCTGCTAAACCCTGCAGACGTGTATGGTATTGATCAACAGTTTCATTAGAGAGTTGTTTTGCTCTCCTGAAATGCATAATTTCCATAGCAGTATTTTGCCTTGGTTTGAAATGCTCAGTTAATTTGGCCTTGGCAGTGTCATAATCTTTGGCACCACCAGTGTCTTTCAGTGTATCAAAGATGTCACAAACTCTATCACCTGCATAATGAAGTAGAAAGGCACGCTTTCTTTCAGCACTTTTGATGTCAGAAACTATCAACAAATTTTCAAACCTTTTAAGCCATTTGACCCACCTCTGTGACAGGTTTGTCTGGTCACAGTCAGGATCAAATGCAGGAAACTGAGGTATATTTGCCATTTTTACTGAATAAATTTAAACTTATCACTTAAAATGTTCCTCAGAATATATAACACTTACTGCACTGTATATGTTATTTAAGAATTCACTGTAATTACTTTAATTTTGCAAAGCACACAAGCATTTTAATGCAAAAGTTCACAACAGTGCACAACACAGCAGCAACTGACTTCTTACCTAGCCCTTGTGTACATGTGTTGTTCCTACTCACAGCAACACAGCAGTTGTTAGCAGTTGGTACAGCAGTTGTCAGCAGTTGGTACAGCAGTTGGCAGCAGTTGGGCAGCAGCAGTAGGCAGCAGTTGGTTCACAGCGTGAAGAATTTTGTAGCACGAAGCGTCGTTTCGTAACCAAAACATCGGGTTTTGTACACTGCATCAAAGCGTCGTTTCGTACACAGCGTCGGCAGATTCCTCTCACAGCAACACTCAGCACAGCTTGGGTAGCACACAGCATTGGCCAGCACACAGCAACGGCCAGCACACAGCAACGATCAGCACACAGCAACAGTCAGCACACAGCATGGGGTTGCATACAGCATCGGGTATGGTGCTCACAGACAGCTTCTCCTTCCTCCTCTGGGCGAGACAGCATGCTCCTTCCTTGTGTTTTGTTGAACAAAATACCTGCGTTCCCAGTTCATCCTCGTCGCCAGTGTGGTGTCTGTGTATAGCTGAGATAGTCTTGGTAGTAAGGTTGATGTAAAGTCATTCCTGGTTACTGACTTTAATACTTAAACGATTACATGATAGAGTAGCTCCCAAGCTTGGCAGGCGTCCTGTGCGCTTTGTTTACCTCCTCTAGTGGCGTCCAGCCGCCGCACATAGAAAACGGATGGTACCATTTTCTGTGAACATGACAGACTCCCTCCATAAACACCTGGTTGATTCAGTAGATGCCTCTGTTACTTTTAACCCTCCACCAGTTACGATACGCGTGTCGTCACTGCTCCTACTCAGGATGCAGCTACTCGCTTAGCCGCTTTGTCCTGCATTGGAGACACTCCTGTTTGGGTCTCCAAAAACGCTCGGTTAAATGCCAGTGTTGGCACTGTTCTCCTCCCACACCATGTTGCAACTTGTGTTCGGGACCTCAAAGAATGCCATGAGGATATTGAACATATCCTCGAAGCCCAAGGCCATTCAGTCCTCCTGGTGAACACGTTTACTCGACACCCTCGTGGTCGTCGCCGTCAGCCCCTTCGAGTTGTAAAAATCACCTTTGATAGTAGGGCCCTTCCGCCCTTTATTATTCTTGCTGGTGTCAGATGCTCCGTTCAGGAGTACATTCCCTCTCCTAGACTATGCAATAAGTGTTGGAAGTTCGGGCACGGTGTCCTCAAATGCACCAGTACTGTGTATCTGTGCCCCTTGTGTGGGGACGATAGTCATTCTAAGTCCGAGTGCACTTCTCCCCAGGCTCGCTGCCTCAATTGCAGTGAAGCCCACCCTACCTTCTCACGCTCGTGTATGCACTACAAATTCGAGGAAGCCATCCTCAACTTTAAGCACCGTGATCGTCTGTCTTTTCCTGAAGCGAGACGCCAAGTTCGTCGTCTCGCCCCTTTCACGGGCGTCTCCTATGCTCACGTGTTGCGTTCTACCTCTACTCGTCCTTCCCGTCTTCCTCAGTCTCACAACCGTTTCCAGTCATTAAACCCGTCCACACCCACCACCTCCTCCCCCATTCCTTTGCCTCCTGTGTCGAATAGTCTCCCTCCCGGTTCTCCATCTAGGGTTTCCCCACTTCCTACCCAGTCCACCATATCTCCTTTGTCTTCTTCCCATCTCCCCCCACTCTTCCCGACCCTCCCCCCCAGTCTCTTGACCCTCCCCCCAGTCTCTTGACCCACCAGACCACCTGTCGGTCCAGGCTGATATCCATCATCCTCCCAGCAATCTTCGTGTTGTTCGCTCCCGTTCCTTTTCTCCTGCTGAGACCATTGAGTCTGTCGCCCGGTACGTTGTTACTGGGAACGCCTGTCTCTTAGAGTTAGAAACGTAAGCCTGGCTCCTCTCCTTCTTCCTCTCCAGCGGGTAAGAAGGCTTCGCTCTCTTCCTCACCCTATCCCTCTGACTCTGTCACTACATCCCCTCCCATTTCAGTGGTCGAACCCCCTGTCCCAGATATGGAGGTTTCTTTCGCCCCCGATTCCCTCTCGGTTGCTGCCCTTGCTGAGGTGCACTCCCTGACTTCTGCCCCCCCTCCTCCAGCTGTCCTTGCCTGCCCCTCTCAGTTGTCTCCTCCTCCTCCGGACCCCGTCAGTCCGCCTCTGGTCTGTCCTCTTGCTCCCTTCCCTCTATCCTTACTAAGTTTACCCATGCCCCCTAACCCTGATTTTGCCGACCCTGTTCCTGATCCTGATCCTGAGATTCTTTAATAACTGTGTTCTTCTATACCTTTATTTCTTCTTGTTCTCTGTTACTGTCCTTTCTCTTTGGTAATGTCTATTCTTCAGTGGAATATTCGTGGATTTTATGCCAACTTCCATGAACTCCAACTTCTAATTACACAGTTTTCACCGCTTTGTGTTTGTCTCCAGGAACCCATGCTTGGTGCTCGTCCTGGTCACTTTCGTGGTTATCCTTTCTTTCTTTCCCCCCCCCCCCCGCTCTTGCTGGGCCCATAACTCTACTGCTCTCTAATTCGATCTGATATTCCCTTCGTCCCCTACTTCTTCCGTCACCTATCCATTGTTCTGCTGCCCGTGTTTTTGTGGGTAAATGGTATACAGTCTGTTCCATTTATCTCCCCCAAATGTCCCTCTTTCCCTTCCTGATCTTAAGCACCTCCTGGACTCCTTGCCAGAGCCGGTGCTCCTTTTGGGTGATTTCAACTGTCGACATTCCCTCTGGGGTGATGTTCTGACAAACACCCGAGGCCGTCTTCTCGAACCGTTCGTCCTCGCTTCTTCTCTATCTCTTCTGAATTCTGGTGAGCCCACTCATGTGGACTCTCGAACTCGCACCCTTTCCTGTCTTGATCTTTCTCTGCTCGTCGTCCCTTTACTTAGATTTCACGTGGCAGGTTCTTGATGACCTCCATAACAGTGATCATTTCCCCATCCTCGTTTCCTTTTTCTCTTTCCACCCTCCCCTCTCCTTCCCTAGGTGGCAGTTTGCCAAGGCTGACTGGTGCCTATTCACCCTCCGTGCTACTCTCTCTGACCTCTCCTCTCTGCCTCTTCCTCGCGCCCTCCTTCTTTTTTGACACTGTCTTCAACGCTGCCCTCCTCTCTTTCCTCGCTCTTCCTCCCGGGCACACGGAAGTGGTTCCCTGGTGGAATGCGGACTGTGCTCGGGCTGTCCGCTGTAAGCGTGCAGCCTGGAAGAAACACCGCCGCCGGCAGACGGCTGATTCTTTTATTCTGTTTCGGAAGGCAAGTGCGGTGGCCCGTAGGACCATCCGTACAGCTAAACGTGAGAGTTGGAAATCTTATGTTTCCACCATTACGTCCGATACTCCTCTGCCGCAGATCTGGAAGAAGATCCGCAAGATTGCGGGCAAGTTCGTTCGGATGTCTCGCCGGT
Source organism: Procambarus virginalis (assembly GCA_020271785.1). Lineage (NCBI taxonomy): Eukaryota > Metazoa > Arthropoda > Malacostraca > Decapoda > Cambaridae > Procambarus > Procambarus virginalis. Next base: position 8,153 of record WNGS01056191.1, read on the forward strand.
TCTCCACCTCCGTGGTACTCTTGTGGCGGATCCAGTGAAGGTCGCGACCGAACTGGGTTCCCACTTTTCTTCTGTTAGCTCTGGTTCTCATCTTCCTCAATCCTTCCTTCTTCGTAAGCCTGTTCTTGAATCTTATCCTTTAGATTCCGCACTCATCTCCGCCTTCCCTATAACGATCCTTTCTCTCATTCTGAACTTCAGTCTGCCCTGGCCCTCTGCGGATCTACGGCGGCGGGCTCGGATGACGTTCATTATGAGATGCTTCGCCATCTCCCTCCGTGCACGTCTCAGTATTTACTGAGTCTGTATAACCAGGTCTGGGAGTCGTCGTCCGTCCCTGAGGACTGGCTCGATGCCGTTGTACTCCCTATTCGGAAACCAGGGTCTCTCGGTACGTCCCCTAAGGACTTCCGCCCTATTGCTCTCACGAGTTGTGTTTGCAAGCTGTTTGAGCGTATGGTAAATGTCCGTCTGATGTGGTTCTTGGAACACCATCACCACCTCTCTCCTTCTCAATTTGGTTTTCGCAAGTGCCGCAGCACGACTGATGTCCTGGTGAACTTGGAGGTCTATATTCGTACTGCTTTTGCTGCGAAGACCTCCGTTGTTGCTGTCCTTTTTGACCTGGAAAAGGCTTATGACACGACTTGGAGATACCATATTCTGTCCCAACTTCGTTCTTTTGGCCTTCGTGGTAATCTCCCTCTCTTCCTTCAAAGCTTTCTCTCTCGTCGTACCTTTCGAGTCAGGCTTGGTGCCACTCTCTCTGCCTCTTTTCGGCAGTATGAAGGTGTGCCCCAAGGTAGTGTTCTGAGTACTACTCTTTTTTCTGGTTGCCCTCAATGGTCTCTTTCCTCCCTTCCTTCTGGCATCTTCTCCGCTCTTTATGTTGACGATCTTACTCTTTGCTGTCGGGGTGATGATTCGCCTCTCCTTCAACGGCGGCTTCAACTTGCGATTGATGCCGTGTCATCTTGGGCCACCAATCATGGCTTCAAGTTCTCTACTACTAAGACTTGTGCCATGACTTTTACTCGGAAGCGGGTCGTTCTTCGTCCCTCTTTGTCACTTTATGGTCATCCCTTGAGTACAAAGATTCCGCGAAGCTTTTGGGGTTATTCTTTGACACTCGTTTGTCTTGGTCGCCCCATGTCTCTTACCTCCGTGTTGAATGCTCTAAGGCCCTTAACCTACTTAAGGTTTTGTCCCATACTTCTTGGGGAGCGGATAGGCGCACGCTCCTCTATTTGCATTCCTCTCTCGTCCTGTCTAAACTCGATTATGGTTGCCCTGCATACTCTTCTGCTTCTCCTTCTACTCTTCGCCGTCTTGATCCTTTGCACCATACTGGGTTGCGCCTCAGCTCTGGTGCTTTTCGTTCAACTCCTACCCTCAGTTGTACGCTGACACTGGCTTTCTGTCTCTCCAGGATCGCCGTGATCGCTACAGTCTTCGCTATCTTGCGCGATCCTTACAGCATCCTCACTCTCGCCTCTATCGTGCTTTGACTTTTACCCCTCCTGTAGTTCCTGTTCCTCTTCACCACCTTCCTCTTTCTGTCCGTTTGTCTCGCTTACAAGATTCTCTTTCGGTTCGTATTACTAATGTTTCTCCTCGTATTGTTCCATCCTTGACCCCGTGGAGGGTCCCCCTTCCCAAATTTTGTACTTCTCTGACCCGCATCACTAAAGCTTTTACCCCTCCTACAGTTCTGCAACGCCTCTTCCTTGAGCACTTTTCTTCTCACTCCCACTCCGTTCCCATCTTCACCGATGGGTCTAAAGTCTGCTGACGGTGTGGGCTACTCTGTTGTTTTTCCTGACCACACTTTATGTGTCGCCTTCCTCCGGAGGCTAGCATCTTCACAGCAGAACTTTATGCTATTCTCTATGCTCTTCGTCTCCTGCTTTCCCGGTGTCAATCCTCTTCGTGGCGGTAGTTGACTCTCGTAGTGCCCTCATGGCTTTAGGGTCCTTTAACCCAGTCCACCCGGTGGTCATCGAGATTCAACATTGGCTGTTTCTTATCTCCAGTAAATTAAAGTTGGTTGCATTTTGCGTGGTTCCCAGCCATGTTGGTGTCTCTTTAAATGAGCGTGCGGTTGCTGCCGCTAAGGACGCTATCCGCACTTGTCCCATCTCCCATAAAGGTATTCCTTATTCCAACTTTTACCCAGTTATTCATGCCTCCATCCTTGCCCGCTGGCAGAGTTGTTGGTCTTCTGTTATTGGTAACAAACTGCGTACTCTTAAGAGTCGCATGTCCCAGTGGCCTTCCTCCTGCCACCGTAACCGGCGGTGGGAATCGTCTCTGGCTAGGTTACGTATTGGCCATACCCGTTTAACTCACGATCACCTAATGGAGCGCCGCCCTGCTCCTTATTGTCCAAAATGCATTGTTCCTCTTACGGTCGTGAATATCCTTGTTGAATGTTCTGAATTCCAGGACGAGCGTGTGTCTTGTTTTCCGGCCGTCCCCCGCGGCTGTTTGTCCCTCGATAGAATTTTTGGCGACTCGGATACTTTTGATATCGTTCGCCTTATGGGTTTTTGTTCTCGTATTGGCATCCTTAGTGATATTTAGCGCCCTCTGATTATCCCGCACATTTGATGGTGCTACATAGCCTTCTCGGTTTGGTGCTTTCTTTTGATAATTACTTACTTGTAATGGAAATCACATGAGAACATACGGAAGGTGATTAATTGGCGTTGGGTTTTCTAATTTAATTATATAAAATAGTGACAATAATTAGCAATGACATCCAAATGGGTTAAATTGGCTCCCCTTGACAATAAACGTACTGGACCCACCTGGCCGTCATCAACAACTCATAACCTCAACCTAAGTCCCAAACCCCAAACAACACTCCACACCCCATTAGTCTACCATGCAATAATCGCACATTGCAGACTCGAATCAAGTCAACAAGATCACATCGGGTCCCACATTTGACTTGTTTCTCTCTGTCTCTGCTACAGACAAAGTAGAGTACTTGATGACACGGCAGCTTCCACAAAACTGTTCTCCAGCCGGTCATAGCCTTCACCACCACACCCACCATCCCAAGGATGTTATAATCATCTTAAATGTAAATATCTTGTTTCCAGGAACAGTGACTCACCCTTTGTGACCTCAAGGCTGTAACATTGGCTTGGGTGGGTTAAGGCTGTCTTAATCTCATTGACCTTACCTCGGTGTGACCACAGTCTGACTACTCACGTGTGCTACAACTTCATTCAACCATCATTTGTTAATTGTTGTTTTGTTTGATTCACTAGCGAATACTTTACTCGTAACTTGTGGATTGCAACAGTACAAGCACTTATTTCACGTTGTAGCGGCTACAACAGCGGCCGCAGCTTCCACTGGTCATAACCATATCACTGTTACTGTGGTGCCTACAACAGCGGCCGCAGCTTCCACTGGCCGTAATCATAACACTGTTACTGTGGTGCCTACAACAGTCCTACACACTTGACCCGGTCTACAAAAGCTGCCACGCACACTTACCATGAAAAGAGAAACTTGTCACTCACATACATGGTTTTCTTGCTAATGCAAGCTTCCTAGTTATTCATTAATGGTATTGTATTACTTTCGCAATATTTTTAAGTCATTGTTTCTATATTTAAATACCTCTCTGCTTCTAGCTCGGTGAATATTGTTTATCGAGAGGCAGACAATGGGCTTCATAGTATTGCGTCACACTATTTCTTATTACCTTTATTCCTTGCCCGCGGTAACATGCCTAAACGCTTGGATTTATGAAACAGAAAGTTTGGCCTAACCAGCGCATGTGCCAAGCCGCCAACAAATGTCTAGGCTTTTGTTGTGATGCTCAGCTTCTCTGGTTAGTTACCGCTAATGGTCTTCCCCCATTCTTCTGAAGTGGTTAAACGTTCTAACCAGTGTTCTTGATTTCTTTGACGTTTTCGCCGTCTTAGCTGGTGAGTGGTGGATAAATTGAGTTATCTCGATGGAGCTTCTCATTTGTATCCTTGTGAGACACCTTACCTTCCATTATGGCTTCACCTGCATCATTAACCTGTCAATATCTGCCCTAATCTCCAGGTAGTGCGCACAGGGCCATTGTGTGTGCCATTATTCCAAGAATAATTACTAGCCAGACAATGACACGACTGCATTTAACAAGAGCGTATTTACATAATCCCGAGCTTTTATTTATATTTCAAATTTAGTATTGTGCCTGGATGTACCTGGATGGGTGTTCTCGAAGTTCTTCTACTACCCAAGCCCGGCCCGGGGCCGGGCTTGACTCGAGAGAGCTTGGTTCAACAGGCTGTTGCTTGGAGCGGCCTGCAGGCCCACATATCCACCACAGCCTGGTTGGCCTGGCACTTCTTGGAGAAAACTTTCCAGTTCTCTCCTGGAGATGTCCACGTTTGTTCCGGGAATATTTCTTATGCTCGCTGGAAGGATGTTGAACAACCGTGGACCTCTGATGTTTATACAGTGTTCTCTGATAGTTCCTATGGAACAGCTCGAGGATGGTTCTATTCTGCATTTCCTTCTATATCGTTCACTCCAGTATATGTACATTTGGGACCTGGCTCTCAAGTACTTTCCTTATGTATATTATTTGATACCTCACTCGTCTCTTTTCTAGGGAAAACTTTTAAAGAGTTTTGAGACGATCCCAATTATTTGGATGCTTTATCGTGTGTGTGTGTGTGCGTGTGTGTGTGTGTACTTACCTATTTGTACTTACCTATTTGTGCTTGCAGGATCGAGCATTGACTCTTGGATCCCGCCTTTCCAGCTATCGGTTGTTTACAGCAATGACTCCTGTCCCATTTCCCTATCATACCTAGTCTTAAAAGTATGAATAGTATTTGCTTCCACAACCTGTTCCCCAAGTGCATTCCATTTTTCCACTACTCTCACGCTAAAAGGAAACTTCCTAACATCTCTGTGACTCATCTGAGTTTCCAGTTTCCACCCATGTCCCCTCGTTCTGTTATTATTACGTGTGAACATTTCATCTATTTCCACTTTGTCAATTCCCCTGAGTATTTTATATGTCCCTATCATATCTCCTCTCTCCCTTCTTTTCTCTAGTGTCGTAAGGTTCAGTTCCTTCAGTCGCTCTTCATATCCCTTCCCTCGTAACTCTGGGACAAGCCTCGTCGCAAACCTCTGAACCTTCTCCAGTTTCCTTATGTGTTTCTTCAGGTGGGGCTCCATGATGGCGCGGCATACTCTAAGACGGGTCTCACGTATGCAGTGTAAAGCGCCCTAAAAGCCTCCTCATTTAGGTTTCTGAATGAAGTTCTAATTTTCGCCAGTGTAGAGTACGCTGCTGTCGTTATCCTATTTATATGTGCCTCAGGAGTTAGATTAGGTGTCACATCCACTCCCAGATCTCTTTCTCGAATCGTTACAGGTAGGCTGTTCCCCTTCATTGTGTACTGTCCCTTTGGTCTCCTATCACCTGATCCCATTTCCATAACTTTACATTTACTGGTGTTAAACTCCAGTAGCCATTTCCCTGACCATCTCTGCAACCTGTTTAAGTCCTCTTGGAGGATCCTACAATCCTCGTCTGTCACAACTCTTCTCATTAATTTTGCGTCATCCGCAAACATTGACATGTATGACTCCACTCCTGTAAACATGTCATTTACGTAAATTAGAAAGAGGATTGGTCCCAGCACCGATCCTTGAGGTACTCCACTTGTTACTGTTCTCCAGTCCGACTTCTCGCCCCTTACCATTACCCTCTGGCTCCTTCCTGTTAGGTAGTTCTTCACCCATTCTAGGGCCTTTCCGCTTACTCCTGCCTGCCTCTCAAGTTTGTATAGCAGTCTCATGTGCGGTACTGTATCAAAGGCCTTTTGGCAGTCAAGAAATATGCAGTCTGCCCAGCCTTCTCTGTCCTGCCTTATCCTTGTTACTTTATCATAGAATTCTAAAAGGTTTGTTAGGCATGATTTCCCTGTCCAGAAACCATGTTGGTGCTTGTTTACAAACCCAATGCTCTCCAGGTGCTCAACAAGTCTTAGCCTAATTATTCTTTCAAGTATTTTGCAGGGGATGCTTGTCAATGATACGGGTCTGTAGTTAAGTGCCTCCTCCCTGTCACCTTTCTTGAAAATCGGTACGACATTTGCCTCCTTCCAGCAACTGGGCAATTCTCCCGACATAAGTGACTCATTAAAGATCATTGCCAGAGGCACACTGAGAGCCTGCGCTGCCTCTTTAAGTATCCACGGTGATACTTTGTCTGGTCCAACAGCTTTATTTGCATCCAGTGTTGTCAACTGTTTCATTACCTCCTCTGCTGTCACCTCTATGTCTGATAGTCTGTCATTTAGGGTAATCGCTTCTAACAATGGGAGCTGCTCAGGCTCGGTTGTGAACACTCCATGGAAATTTGCATTCAGTACCTCGCAGATTTCCTTGTCGCTTTCTGTATATGCCCCTTCTGTTTTCCTCAGTCTTGTCACTTGGTCATTTACCGACATCTTCCTTCTTATATGGCTATGTAGTAATTTAGGTTGCTTTTTCGCTTTGACTGCAATATCATTCTCATAATTTCTTTCCGACATTCGTCTTATGTTAATGTAATCATTCCTAGCTCTGTTACATCTAATCCTGTTGTCCTCTGTCCTTTGTCTTCTGTACTTCCTCCACTCCCTCCTGCTTCTCACCTTTGCTTCCTTACATTGTCTATCAAACCATGGGTTATTATATTCCCTCCTGCTTTTTTCCTTTATTGTTGGAATAAATCTCTCTTCAGCCTCCTTGCATTTCAATATGACTTGGTTCATCATACCTTGCACTGTTTTTCCTCTAAGTTCTTCCTCCCACTGCACTTCTCCCAGGTAGTCCCTTATCCTTCTGTAGTCCCCTTTTCTGTAATCAATTCTCCTTCCCCGTACCTCTTGACCGTTGGTCACAATTTTAAGCTCCATCATGTAGTCAAAGACTAGGACACAATGGTCACTGGCTCCTAGTGGTATTTCATGTTCCAACTGCTCGATGTCTTCTACATTCTGGGTGAAGATGAGATCTAATAGGCTGGGCGTATCCCCTCCTCTTTCCCTAGTATCTTCCTTCACATGCTGTGTTAGGAAATTCCTGTCAATAACGTCTACCAGCTTCGCTCCCCAGGTCTCCTCCCCGCCATGGGGATTCCTCGTTTCCCAATCTATCTCTCCGTGGTTTAGGTCCCCCATGACCAGTAGCTTCGCCTTCATTCTATGCGCTATTGTTGCTGCCCTCTGCAGTTCATCTATACATGCCTTGTTGCTGTCCTCGTACTCCTGCCTGGTCCTTCTACTGTTTGGTGGGGGATTGTAGAGTATCAAGATTACAATCTTCTTCCCATCCACTGTCAGAGTTCCATGTATGGAGCTCGTGCTTTCATTGGTACCCGGATTTTCCAGCTCATCAAACTTCCATTTTCGCTTTATTAGGAGTGCCACTCCTCCTCCCTGTCTCTGTGTCCTTTCTTTTCTTATCACCTGGTACCCCTCCGGAAAGATTGCATCCGAGATCATGTCATTTATTTTAGTTTCCACTATTGCCACTATGTCTGGGTCTGCCTCACTAACTCTTTCTTTTATCTCTTCTGCTTTATTGGCTACCCCATCAGCATTGGTGTACCACACCTTGAGACTCTTCTTGGAAACTCGGGTGTCTGAGTTCCCCCTTTCACCGGGGTCTGGGGGGACTGGTGGGTGTCTGGGGGCGAGTGGGGCTGTGGGGGTGAATGGGGGCGAGTGGGGGCTGTGGGGGTGAATGGGGGGGTGCTAGGGGGGTGCCTGGGAGTGCCTGGTAGGCGAATGGGGTCTGGGCATCTAGGGGGGTAGGAAGGGCATAATGGGTCTGAAAGTTAGGGGTCTGAATAGCATGTGGGGATTGAGAAATAGAGTGAGACTGAGAGTCAGATAGAGGTTGAGAAGTTGGGGGGGAGAGGGATATTGAGGACAGAGGGCTGAGAGGAGAATGGAGCATGGGTGCTGGGAGTGGAAGAGAGGGCGTATTAGTTAGGGGGGAATCGGGGGTAGGTGGGGGTTTTGGGGTAGAAGAGGGGAAGAGGGAGATGGGGGAGGTGTTAGGGGGTCACAAGGTGAGGGGGTTAAATGTGGGCTGAAGGTGCATAGGAGGGGTGAGGGTTGGGTGGGGTTTGGGGGTGAGTGTAAGAGGGGTGCAGTGGAAGAGAAGGGGCAGGGGTGTGGGAAGGGGTAGTAGGGGAGGGGGGATGGGAAGGTGGGTTTGGGGAGGGCATGGCTTGACCCACTGTNAGAGAGTTAGCATAAATGGAGTCAAGTCAGAGTGGAAAATGTTGTAAGTGGAGTGCCTCAAGGCTCTGTCTTGGGACCTCTGTTGTTTATAATATATATAAATGATTTAGATTCAGGTTTGAGTAGCAACATTTGCAAATTTGCCGATGATACGAAAATCGGTAGGGAAATTAATTCGGAGGACTCACTATCACTTCAAGTTGATCTAGATAGGGTTTTGAAATGGTCAAAGGACTGGCAGATGCAGTTTAATGCTGATAAATGTAAAGTTCTGAGGCTAGGTAATGATGATAGAGTTACAAGATATGAGCTAGATGGTGTTGAGATTGCGAAAGGGATCTGGGAGTTATAATTAGTAAGAATTTAAAACAAAAGGATCAATGCATGAATGTTCGTAATAAGGCAAATCGGACATTCGGAGTTATTAATTGCAGTGTAAGTAACAAGACACCTGGTGTGGTTCTCAAGCTATATCTTGCTCTTGTTAGGTCCCATTTAGATTATGCAGTTCAGTTTTGTTCGCCATATTATAGAATGGATATAAATTCACTTGAACGTGTCCAGCGTAGGATGACCAAGTTAATTCCCCAAATTAGAAATCTTTCATATGAAAAAAGATTAACAAAGCTTAAGTTGCATTCACTGGAAAGGCGAAGAGTTAGGGGTGACATGATAGAGGTTTACAAGTGGATGAATGGACATAACAAAGGGGATATTAATAGGGTATTAAAAGTATCAACACAGGACAGAACGCGAAACAATGGGTATAAATTGGATAAGTTTAGATTTAGGAAAGACTTAGGTAAATATTGGTTCAGTAACAGGGTTGTTGATTTGTGGAACCAATTGCCGCGTAACATTGTGGAGGTGGGGTCCCTCGATTGTTTCAAGCATGGGTTGGACATGTATATGAGTGGGATTGAGTGGTTATAAATAGGAGCTGCCTCGTATGGGCCAATAGGCCTTCTGCAGCTGCCTTTGTTCTTATGTTCTTATGTTATGTTCTTATATCCATTCTATAGTAAGGCGACCAAAACTGAACTGCATAATCTAAATGGGGCCTAACCAAAGCAAGATATAGCTGAAGAACCACACCAGGTGTCTTGTTGCTAACGCTTCGATTAATAAATCCCAGTGTCCTATTTTCCTTATTACGAACATTCATGCATTGATCCTTTTGTTTTAATTTCTTACTTATCATAACTCTCAGATCCCTTTCGCAATTCGACTTCGCAATCTCAACACCATCTAGCTCGTATCTTGTAACACTATCATCATTACCTAGCCTCAAAACTTTACATTTATCAGCATTAAACTGCATCTGCCAATCCTTTGACCACTTCAAACCCCTATTTAGATTAACTTGAAGTGATAGTGAGTCTCCTTCCGTGTTAATTTCCCTGCCGATGTTTGTACCATCGGCCAATTTGCAAATGTTGCTACTCAAACCTGAATCTAAATCATTGATATATATTATAAACAACAGAGGTCCCAGGACAGAGCCCTGAGGCACTCCACTTACAACATTTTCCCACTCTGACTTAACCCCATTTATACTAACTCTGTTTCCTTTGGAATAGCCATGCCCTAATCCAACTTAATATAGCACCTCCAATACCAAAAGCCTCTATTTTTTTAATCAGTCTTTCATGTGGGACCGTATCAAAAGCTTTGCTAAAGTCAATGTACACATCAAAATCCTTACCACTATCAACTGCCTCAACTATGCTGGAATAAAAAGATAGCAAATTTGTTAAACATGAACGGCCATTTGTAAAACCATGTTGTGAATCGTTTATTAATTTATATTTTCAAGATGAAAACGAATGGTATTTACAATTGGGTTCGAGGCCAGTAACGTCCTTCAGGACCTTTAAAGTATTGCTTCTCCCGATAGCATGACCGTCAAGTGGAGTCGCTCTGACCTTAAGACGTTTGGGTCACATTGTGACCACACTGATCCTTGTGATGTGTTGGCAGGAGATGACCTGCCAAAGTCGTGGAAGGTTGCTAATGTGGTACCAATTTTTAAGAAAGGAGATAGGTCACTTGCATCTAACTAATCGACCTTATCTAACTATAGCCAAATGTCTATTGTGGGGAAGTTACTTGAATCGATAATTGCAAATACCATTCGTTTTCATCTTGAAAAATATAAATTAATAAACAAGTCACAACATGGTTTTACAAATGGCCGTTCATGTTTAACAAAATTGCTATCTTTTTATTCCAGCATAGTTGAGGCAATTGATAGTGGTAAGGTTTGCAATGTTGTGTACCTTGAATTTAGCAAAGTTTTTGATACAGTTCCACATGAAAGACTGATTAAAAATGGTATTGGGGGTGCTATATTTAATATATTTGTGTAAAAGAATTGGTGTCCTATAATACTGTTAATTGTTTCATGTTTTCCTCGTACATTGGCGTTTGGAAGTAGTTTGCTCTTATGTGTGTACTGCCGTGAACGGTGAAACTCATGATTCGTTCTGAATACAAAATTTACCTTACTGTATATAATTAGCCTCATGAAATAGTTTAATACAACCAATCTAATTTTCACCACCTAGATCGCTAAGGCGTACTAATAGGTTTGTAATGGAAAACTCCCCCTCACTGTCTGGCCCGTTGCCGCCGTGAGGCGGCTTCGTGGGTAGCTGCCAGAGTGTGATGCTCCATGGGTCAGTTCTCTGTCCTTTTGCAGCCTTATGCTCCTGCTGATGCCTTTACCAATTTTGCCAGACCCCTTTTCCTTTTCCTCGTGTTTCATTATTCTTCCCCCTCTTTTCCTATCAGATTGTCATTTCCTGCCGATCTTTTGCCTGTTTTGATTATTCTTTCGACCTTCTTTTGTTTTGACGTCCGGCCGTTTGAGGAGGCATACTCTTGCACCCGTAGAACTGTAGTACCCAACGTCTCCAGCGAGGGGGACCCTTTTATTGTCAATCCTCCTTTCGTCTCTGAACCCGCTCTCGATGGACTCAGGGTTCTTAAGGTGGCGTTTGTGGGGCGTATACTCACGACGCACCCCTGGGGGGCCCCATCAAGATCGGCAATAGCTTCTTGTTGCGTGTCATGCCTCTAATTGTGGCTCCTTGGTGGGTGTGGGGGCACATTCGTGAATGAAAGTTATACCTCGTTTTCATGGCAGATAATATTTCCCTTGTACCTTCTCAGGCTCGTGGGGTGGGCGAACCCCGAGTCGGACTGGGTTGGAAGACCAGGCCCTGTAGCCCTAGCTGCATTGGGCCCCGATGACCTGACTACTCCCCTCAGCTCCCCTCCCTCCTCTGCGGTAGGGTCGAGTCCACAGCCCCCAATGGTGACCACCTCGTCCCCTGGCACGGCTTCGTGTCTCATTGTGACTACTGCGCCTTTACCCCCCTCTCTGGGGGTTCTCAACGCCGTCCCCACGACGGCCGCACTCGCACGATCCCTTCCTGTAATAATACTTAAAACGCCTTAGGGCTAAATACTTTGATCTCCACCATCTGGATTCTACTCCTCCTGACGATTTCTCCCTCCATAAACACCTGGTTGATTCAGTAGATGCCTCTGTTACTTTTAACCCTCCACCAGTTACGATACGCGTGTCGTCACTGCTCCTACTCAGGATGCAGCTACTCGCTTAGCCGCTTTGTCCTGCATTGGAGACACTCCTGTTTGGGTCTCCAAAAACGCTCGGTTAAATGCCAGTGTTGGCACTGTTCTCCTCCCACACCATGTTGCAACTTGTGTTCGGGACCTCAAAGAATGCCATGAGGATATTGAACTTATCCTCGAAGCCCAAGGCCATTCAGTCCTCCTGGTGAACACTTTTACTCGACACCCTCGTGGTCGTCGCCGTCAGCCCCTTCGAGTTGTAAAAATCACCTTTGATAGTAGGCCCTTTCCGCCCTTATATTCTTGCTGGTGCCAATGCTCCTTCAGGAGTACATTCCTCTCCTAGACTATGCAATAAGTGTTGGAAGTTCGGGCACGGTGTCCTCTCAAATGCACAGTACTGTGTATCTGTGCCCCTTGTGTGGGACGATAGTCATTCTAAGTCCGAGTGCACTTCTCCCCAGGCTCGCTGCCTCAATGCGGTGAAGCCCACCCTACCTTCTCACGCTCGTGTATGCACTACAAACTCGAGGAAGCCGTCCTCAACTTGAAGCACCGTGATCGTCTGTCTTTTCCTGAAGCGAGACGCCAAGTTCGTCGTCTCACCCCTT
>WNGS01056191.1:36929-49101 GCA_020271785.1 Procambarus virginalis
GCCTCAAGGCTCTGTCCTGGGACCTCTGTTGTTTATAATATATATAAATGATTTAGATTCAGGTTTGAGTAGCAACATTTGCAAATTTGCCGATGATACGAAAATCGGTAGGGAAATTAATTCGGAGGAGGACTCACTATCACTTCAAGTTATCTAGATAGGGTTTGAAATGGTCAAAGGATTGGCAGATGCAGTTTAATGCTGATAAATGTAAAGTTCTGAGGCTAGGAATGATGATAGAGTTACAAGATACGAGCTAGATGGTGTTGAGATTGCGAAGTCGGATTGCGAAAGGGATCTGGGAGTTATGATTAGTAAGAATTTAAAACAAAAGGATCAATGCATGAATGTTCGTAATAAGGCAAATCGGACACTCGGATTTATTAATCACAGCGTTAGTAACAAGACACCTGGTGTAGTTCTCAAGCTATATCTTGCTCTATTTAGGCCCCATTTAGATTATGCAGTTCAGTTTTGGTCGTCATATTATAGAATGGATATAAATTCACTTGAACGTGTCCAGCGTAGGATGACTAAGTTAATTCCCCAAATTAGAAATCTTTCATATGAAGAAAGATTAACTAAGCTTAAGTTGCATTCACTGGAAAGGCGAAGAGTTAGGGGTGACATGATAGAGGTTTACGAGTGGATGAATGGACATAACAAAGGGAATATTAATAGGGTATTGAAAGTATCAGCACAAGACAGAACATGAAACAATGGGTATAAATTAGATAAGTTTAGATTTAGGAAGACTTGGGTAAATACTGGTTCAGTAACAGGGTTGTTGATTTGTGGAACCAATTGCCGCGTAACATTGTGGAGGTGGGGTCCCTCGATTGTTTCAAGCATGGGTTGGACATGTATATGAGAGGGATTGGGTGGTTATAAATAGGAGCTGCGTCGTATGGGTCAATAGGCCTTCTGCAGTTGCCTTTGTTCTTATGTTCTTATGTATTAAAAGTATCAACACAAGACAGAACACGAAACAATGGCTATAAATTGGATAAGTTTAGATTTAGGAAAGACTTGGGTAAATACTGGTTCGGTAACAGGGGTTGTTGATTTGTGGAACCAATTACTGTGTAACGTGTTGGAGACGGGGTCCCTTGATTGTCTCAAGCGTGTGATGAACATGTTTATGAGTGGGATTGGGTGCCTATAGATAGGAGCTTTCTCGTATGGGCCAATAGGAATTCTGCAGTTACCTTGTTCTTATGTTCTTATGTTCTTATTAACAAAACTTAAATTGCATTCACTGGAAAGGCGAAGAGTTAGGGGTGACATGATAGAGATTTGCAAGTGGAGGAATTGACATAACAAAGGGGATAATAATGGAGTATTAATAGTATCAACACAAGACAGAACGCGAAACAATGGAAAAAAATTTGATAAGTTTAGATTTAGGAAAGACTTGGGTAAATACTGGTACGGTAACAGGGTTGTTGATTTGTGGAACCAATTACCACAAAAAGTAGTGGAGGTGGGGTCCCTCGATTGTTTTAAGCGCGGGTTTGACATGTATATGAGTAGGATTGGGTGAGTGTAAATAGGAGCTGCCTCATATGGGCCAATAGGCCTTTTGCAGTTACCTTTGTTCTTATAAATAGGAGCTGTCTCGTGTGGGCTAATAGGCCTTCTGCAGTTACCTTTGTTCTTATGTTCTTATAGAGGTTTACAAGAGAATTAATGGACATAAGAAAGGGAATATTAATAGGGTATTAAAAGTATCAACACGATACAGAACTCGAAACAATGCGTATAAACTGGATAAGTTTATATTTCGGAAAAACCTGGGTAAATACTGGTTCGGTAACACGGTTGTTGATTTGTGGAATCAATTACTGCATAACATAATAAGAGTAGGGTCTCTTGACTGTTTCAAACGTAGGTTGGACATATATATGAATGAGATTGGGTGGTTTTAAATAGGAGCTGCCTCGTATGGGCCAATAGGTCTTCTACCGTTACCTTTATTCTTATTTTTTTGCATAAGAATATGTAATAGATCATTTGCCTTGAAAACATAGATTAGTTCCTGATAATAAATGATATCAGATATTTAAAGCCAAAAGAGTTCAAATTTATGCGTAAATTTTTGAAGTAAGGTAATAGGTTTGTTTTTACAATTTGTATTCTAGAAACTTATTTTTAATTAATAACAAGTGAGGCAGCGTGAAGCAGCCTGCGCATGCACCTCAATCTCCAGGCATAGCACGTCACCTCCTCCCAGCGCGACCTATATATTGACTTGCAAATAAGAGAGTTAGTTACTCATTTGCAGTTGGTTGCGTGTTGGAACAATTCTTACTGTCAGTGTGTCACACGTTCCGAGACAATGGATACCACTGCTGCAGATGATTATTTTCCTTGCCTTCCACTATCGATCTTAGTCGACGTAATGAACCTCGGTGAAGGATTTTCTGGGGACAAAATGTTAGAATTTATTGACAAATCAAAAGCCATTCTTAATGACTTGCATAATAAAAATTCCACATTGTTATACGCTAGCAGCGTACAACTTGGAATTTTGTGCGCATTAACTCTCTCCATGCGTACGACGTCGGTCAAGATGACGGGGCAATGGGAAGATGTCCTTTGGGAAATTATTGACCTAGTACCATCTTGTGAGCCTGATAATGACATCAATTTAAGCGCACTCGAGTCTGTCGTGAAGCCCTGGATACTAACAATGTTCGCAGACCCAGAGATGTGCCCTAACCCATACCTGCGTCTGAGAATGGTTCACTTAATCAACATTTGGCCAAACACTTTCTTACAGGATGCCGACTCGGGAATGCAAGCAGCTGCAGGCCTGGTGATCAACGGAAAATATATGGATCGCGATCATTTATGTACAGAGGATGAAGCTCCAAGATTACTTCATGAACTTAAAGATATGTTAGTCACCCTTGATGAATATGGCCACCTTGATGGTATTGGTGATGCAGCAGTTCACCAGTTAACAAGAATAAATGTCGGACCAGAAGTATCCTTGCTCTACAATCTAATGAATGTCTTAAAACAATTGGCAGAGGAATCCCTAAATTTAATAGGAAAGAAAAGGTTATATATGACCGAGCATGTTATCCATTTGTATATGGAGTTTGTCGATTTACGGACACTCAGGAAGGCTTATCGAGCTCCTGGCCTGGCTAAGGTCGTTGCAGATACCTTAGTTGTTATAACAGAATCATTTGTTACAATTGGCTTGACCTTAGAAGATATTGAAGGAAACAGATACAAGTTTTTCGCAGACCTCTTTGATAGTACTTACAAAAACATACGTGAATCAGAAATATTTAGTTCGGTCTATCAGGTTCTGCGACTTGACCACGCACAGTATCTATCTTCCCTTGGGAAGGAGGCAGCCGATTCCGGTATTTTCTTTCATCATTTCCCAGTGCCGCATCAGGAATCATCGGAGGAGGTCCCGGAAGAGTTCAGAGACAGCGTGACGCTGGCGGTGATGGAGGCGCCGGTGCTGCTGCACTCCTCCAAGATGGTGACAGACGAGTCGACGCTGATTCGCCTGCTACTGGAGTCCGGGCTGGACCCCTTCACGCGGTGTCCTCTGGACCAGGGCTCCTATAGTCGTCTTCCTCAACTCCAGGCGGACATCCTTGCATGGAAGGAAACTACCAAAGTTGTGGAATAATATAATTGATGGACATATTCAACACTGAAAATATTCAAATCGCCTGCTACTTCTGCAGTTTTATTCGGACATGGTAATGAAGTTTACTGAATTTAAGAGAGGCCTCTGCACTAAATTTCTTCTATTTTTTAATATATTTTGTAACTTAAATATGAATGAGATGTTAAATTTTCTTTTAATAAATGTAAACAACAATTCATTAACAGTTTATTCTCACCTGTTTTTAGACAATAATTTTATCAGTTTTTATATCCATTTGTTATGAAATTATCTGCCAGAATCATTGATGAAATTTGTGAAAAAATTAAATTTGTATCCCCAATAACGACTTATTGGAACTTTGCCTTATACCTGCTTGAATCCATAATTACAAATTCTAATCATTGTCATGCTGAAATGCTCTTCGAACTGGAGATAAATGTAAAGCATATTTTTGCCCAATTGAAAGCCAAGGGTATGGAAGGGAACTATCAGTGAGAAACGTTGTTGTTGTAGATTTAGCTATTCAGAATGAAATGACCATGTAGCACGAGCTGTGGTGAGCCCGTAATTGAGTTCGGTTATTCGCGATAACTGATATTTGGGTCAAAGTATTAAATGGAGGTGGTGTTTCCTCCTTTTTCTCTGCTTTATTAACATTATATTGGTGGCGGATGTGGGTGCAGAATGTTCACTAGTGAGTCCCATTCTTTAACAGCTTTTCTAATCATTGTAGTCGTTGTGGAATGTATGGCTACTGCAATGTCTCTGTATATTTTTTTCTCAGGCTTCAAACAGTATAACCCAGTGGCTTGTTCGTACTATATCGCTATATGGGACCAAATAGTGGATCTTCCTTCCTCTACTTTGGGTCTGTGGCGACTTTTGATAGTTGGGAGTATTTTCTTCTTGATTTGCTCTGTGAAAAACTTGGAGGTATTTAAACCTGTACAACAGGAAGAGCAGTGGCAGTTTTTGCTAGTGAGTTTGCCTTTTCATTACGATCTATGCCAATGTAACTTGGTATCCAATCTAGGGTGATTGACTGTACTTGATTATGGCTTCTTTTCCTATATGTTGGATTCTGCGAGGAGTTGTATATTATCTCTGTGTTGACTGGATAGGGATAGCGCCACTATATGATCAGGATTTGGGATGGGACGGGGGGAAAGGAAAAGTGCCCAACCAGTTAGACAGTTGGGGATTGGAGCAAACCAAGAGGAAAATACTCCCAACCATCAAGTGCCACAGAGCCAAAGTAGCAGAAGGAAGATCCACTGGGATTGGTGAGGATTTAGCCATCCAAGAGATGTCAGGTGCCCGTAATTCTTTCCTTAATCTAATGTTACTCAATTTATAGCCATTGTTACTCAAGACCACCCGGTACATGATACGAGTAAGTCATTATATTTTCTGACTAATTGGCATTTCCAGCTTCCACCTGTATTCATTTGTTTGTATTTTTTCACTTTCACTTTACAGAGGCTTTTAATGTGCACCTTGTCTATTCACCACTGATGGTGGTGGAAGAAAGTAGCGAGTGAATATTGTTATTGAATATAGCCTGGTTTTAGCGTTTC
Organism: Procambarus virginalis; assembly: GCA_020271785.1. Lineage (NCBI taxonomy): Eukaryota > Metazoa > Arthropoda > Malacostraca > Decapoda > Cambaridae > Procambarus > Procambarus virginalis. The sequence goes on from WNGS01056191.1 coordinate 42,147, forward strand.
GGTCAAGATATAGGGAAAAACACTTAGACTAAAACTTAAAACTAATTTAAAAGATCAAAGCATATAAATTGAATAATTTGTATTAATTATTAATAAATTTGATTAATACATAAAATAATTTGGAAATCTATCTGCTCTTTACACTCAGTATGTAGAAAGGTCTCGTTTCAATGCCACAACTCGTCAAAATCGGGCATGTTTCATACACATTCGTTCTTGGATAAAAAAAATTCTTGTACCAGTAAATTAGTTCGATGCATCTCCATTATCGTTCTGAGATAATGGATGCTTGCCAATACGCTCAATAGGCCTCAGGAATTGATTAATGTATGCTTGCTTTTTTATTAGGGAGCCTGAACTAGCTAGCCTCCTGCAGTTGATAAGCCTGCTTAATCCCAACAACAAAACTATATTAGGCTACATATAAGGAGGTCGTCTCTGGCGAAGGTGGTCGCGTTCTAGATAATCACGCCATAGATATAGGGAAGTGGTGATAAAGTTTTTAATAAGTTGAAAAGATTTACCCTATAAGCTTTGCCTGTATTATTCAGACATAAATATATATATATATATATATATATATATATATATATATATATATATATATATATATATATATATATATATATATATATATATATATATATATATATATAATATATATATATATATATATATATATATATATATATATATATATATATATATATATATATATATATATATATATATATATGTGAGTTATTTAGGAAAATGTCTAAAAGTGTTTAGGGTAAAATGGAGACCTACGGAAACTTTCGTTCATAAGTGTTTGTTGTAGCTGTTCATACATAATGATTTATTTAATTTTCGTGGTTGTAGCATCAGTAGAATTTTTTTTTGTTGTTCATTATAATTTAGTTACTTTAATTTTTTTTTCAAATTTATTTTAGTTTATATTATTTCATACATTTTTTTTTATTTGTAATAACCACAGTCCTATTGAATGTGGCGGCTCAGGTTTTATTGCAGTCATTATGATAGTTTAGATCAGCGAACTCTGAACCCGGATTCACGAAGCAGTTATGCAAGTACTTACGAACGTGTACACCTTTCCTCAATCTTTGACGGCTTTGGTTACATTTATTAAACAGTTTACCAGCATGAAAACCTCCCAATCAACTGTTGTTATTGTTATAAACAGCCTCCTGGTGCTTCGGTGCTCATTAACTGTTTAATAATTGTAAACAAAGCCGCCAAAGATTGAGAAAAGATGTAGAGGTTCGTAAGTGCTCGCGGAACTGCTTCATGAATCCGGGAAATATACAGTGCTTGTTAAGCTCAACGAATGACTAACGCTGTCAAAGTCAGCGTTGATACTTATTGAGTATATGTTGAAACACAAGTGGTGTGTGTAGAGAAACACTAAATTGAGAGTAGACATTATTCCAGATAACTTTCCACCAGTAGGGAGGTTCGTGAATACTTGTACATTCAGAGGTCTAGCTGCTTATATGAGGAGACGAAGAGCGAGATCAACGCGGCCTCAGACCAGTTTGGCTTAGAGTTTAAATATTTTAAATTCATATTTTTCTGTTGGAATCCAGGTTGTGCAACTTTTAGCATATCGTGGTCAATGGGTTAAGGTGTGCGTTTAGATTACGATTCAGCTTTAATTCCGTTGTCCGGCTGCAAAAAGTTTCTCAGACATGTCACATTATTGTGATTTCATTGAAATAACAGATAGTGATGAAGAGATGACTAGTATTTTTAATAAATATTTTCTATCTGTATTTACTAAAGAGGAACTTAACAATATGCCTTCAGCCGAACAAGTCTATGTGGGTGGGAACGAGGGCAGGTTGACGAGTTTAGCAGTTACCAGGGAGGATGTTCTTAAACAAATAGTAAAACTCAAACCAAACAAATCCCAGTGCCAGGGTGCTTTAAGAATGCAAAGGGGAGCTTTGTGACCCACTGTCAATCATATTTAATAAATCAATAGAGTCAGGCAGAGTGCCAGAGTTTTGGAAAGTTGCTAATGTGATACCAGTTTTTAAGAAAGGAGATAGATCACTTGCGTCTAACTATCGACCAATTAGCCTAACGTCTATTGTGGGAAAGTTACTCGAATCTATAATAGCAAATAAAATTCGTCTTCATCTTGAAAAACATAAATTAATAATTGAGTCGCAACATGGCTTTATAAATGGCCGTTCATGTTTACCAAATTTGTTATCTTTTTATTCTAGCATAGTTGAGGCAGTTGATAGTGGTAAGGATTGTGATGTTGTGTACCTTGACTTTAGCAAAGCTTTTGATACAGTGCCACATGAAAGACTGATTAAAAAGATAGAGGCTCATGGTATTGGGGGTGCTATATTAAGCTGGATTAGGGCATGGCTAAGGTATTTAGACAGAACGTTGGTATTTAGACGGAACGTTTTGTGCCAGAGATAGGGGGAACAGATTAAGAGTTTGCTATCCGGGAGCTGGAATTGGTGATATTGTTGGAAACATGAAAGATATTATGACGGGAAATGGGAGCAAACCCATTATTTGTATTAGTGTAGGGGGTAATGATGTTGGGAGAGTTAGAAGTGAGGAACTAATACTGAAATTCAAGACAGCAATAGAATTAGTTAGGAGCAAGGCAGGAATCCCGATCATATGTGGCATTCTTCCAAGAAAGGGAGTGGGAAATGAATGGATGTCGAGGGCACTTGGTGTCAATTGCAGGCTGGAAAGATATTGCAAATCTAATGCAATATCTTATATAGACAACTGGGAACACTTCTATGGAAGAAATGAAATGTATGCTCGGGATGGGGTGCATCTATCGAGAGCTGGGGTTGTTGCTGTTGCAAACTCGTTGGAAGAAGTGGTTAGAGGTGTTTGTTTGGGTTTAAACTGTTAGTAGATAGAGGTATGGGAATTGATTTGGAGGAAGGATGTAATAAAAGTATGTGTATGCGGGAGAAAGGAATTGGCAAAATGATCAGGGAAAGAGAAGGGCCTCAAAATAACAATTCACTTAGGGTATATTACACAAACAGTAGAAGTCTAAGAAATAAAATTAACGAATTAAATGCTCTTGTCTGCACAGAAAAAATAGATATTATTGCACTTACCGAAACGTGGATGAATGTTGATAATAGAGAACTATTAGCCGAATATCAAATAAATGGATTTAAACTATTTCACACAGATAGATATATTAGACGAGGTGGTGGAGTAGCCATATACGTTAGGGGCAATTTGAAATGTAGTCTCAAAGAGGGAATCAAAACTGAGCCACACATAGAAACTATTTGGATAGAATTAAACGAAAAAGCAAATAATATTATAATAGGAGTTATATATAGGCCACCAAATTTAGACAGAATGGAAGCAAAGCATCTATGGGATGAAATATCTAGGGCATCTAGATCTAACAGTATTTATGTCATGGGTGACTTTAATTTGAGTGGAATAAACTGGTTGAACAAAACAGGGAATAGTGAAGCAGAAGATTTTCTAGAATTAATTGACGATTGCTTTCTTACGCAACACATTAAGGAACCAACACGGGAAAATAATATTTTAGATTTAGTGTTAACTAACAGGGAAACACAAATTAATGACATCGAAATAGGGAGTTGTCATTTTCACAGAAAATGGTACCATCCGTTTTCTATGTGCGGCGGCTGGACGCCAAGAGAGAAGGTAAACAAGACACAGGACGCCTGCCAAGCTTGGAAGCTACTCTATCATGTAATCGTCTTTTAAGTATTAAAGTCAGTAACCAGGAATGACTTTACATCAACCTTACTACCAAGACTATCTCAGCTATACACAGACACCACACTGGCGACGAGGATGAACTGGGAACGCAGGTATTTTGTTCAACAAAACACAAGGGAGAAGCATGCTGCCTCACGCGCCCAGAGGAGGAAAGAGAAGCTGTGAGCACCATACCCCATGCTTTGTGCTGACCGTTGCTGTGTGCTGGCCGTTGCTGTGTGCTGGCCAATGCTGTGTGCTACCCAAGCTGTGCTGATTGTTGCTGTGAGAGAGGAATGTGCCGACGCTGTGTACGAAACGACGCTTTGATGCAGTGTACAAAACCTGATGTTTTGGTTACGAAACGACGCTCCGTGCTACAAAATTCTTCACGCTGTGAGCCAACTGCTGCCAACTGCTGTGAACCAACTGCTGTACCAACTGCTGCCTACTGCTGTACCAATGCTAACAACTGCTGTGTTGCTGTGAGTAGGAACAACACATGTACACAAGGGTTAGGTAAGAAATCAGTTGCTGCTGTGTTGTGCACTGTTGTGAACTTTTGCATTAAAATGCTTGTGTGCTTTGCAAAATTAAAGTAATTACAGTGAATTCTTAAATAACATATCCAGTGCAGAAAGTGTTATACATTCTGAGGTACATTTAAGTGATAAATTTACATTTATTCAGTAAAAATGGCAAATATACCTCAGTTTCCTGCATTTGATCCTGACTGTGACCAGACAAACCTGTCACAGAGGTGGGTCAAATGGCTTAAAAGGTTTGAAAATTTGTTGATAGTTTCTGACATCAAAAGTGCTGAAAGAAAGCGTGCCTTTCTGCTTCACTATGCAGGTGATAGAGTTTGTGATATCTTTGATACACTGAAAGATACTGGTGGTGCTAAAGATTATGACACTGCCAAGGCCAAATTAACCGAGCATTTCAAACCAAGGCAAAATACTGCTATGGAAATTATGCATTTCAGGAGAGCAAAACAACTCTCTAATGAAACTGTTGATCAATACCATACACGTCTGCAGGGTTTAGCAGCCTATTGTGAGTTTGCTGATGTTGACAAAGAAATCAAACAGCAAATAATTGAAACATGCACATCTACACGTCTTCGTCGAAGAGCTCTAGAACTTGTTGATGATGAAAGTTCTCTTAACAAGATACTGGATATGGCTCGTCGATGGGAAGAACCCCATCACAACTGGAGTCATGGAACAAGACTCAAGCAGTCACAACGACTCACATCAGAGGGTGTCAATAATAAATGTTACAATTGTGGAGGAGACTATCCACACCAAGATAATGTTTGTCCTGCACAAGGTAAGAAGTGCTATGAGTGTAGAAAACTAGGTCATTTTGGTGCTATATGTCGTTCCGCACTAAAGAAAACACAATCAATAAATAAAAGCAATGTACGAGGATCAAGTCATAGGAGTCGAGGTGGCAAACAAAATATTGCACCTCAAATCAAGAATGTTAATAATATACAAGACAACATTTCATTACAACCAGTCTCAGATGACAGTGAATGTGATTATATTTATGGAGTACAATCAATCACAAAATGGAATGATCTTCCAAACAGCCCAGAGACTATAGTATACATTGCTGGCATTTGTCTCAAAATTCTTATTGACACTGGATCAAACATTGACACCATTGCTGAGTGCCACTATGAAAAATTTAAAAAACAATTCCCAAAGCTTGAAAACTATAATGGCAAAGCCACTGCCTATGCTTCAAAGGTAGCCTTACCAGTGATTGGAACTTTCACTGCAGAGATTAAGTCAAAGAATGCAATGCTCATTACTACATTCCATGTTGTTAGGAATGCAAAGGAGTCTTTACTCAGTTACAAGACTTCAACCAAATTGGGGCTACTTCAGCTTTCTAATGCTGTAGCAGTGGAATCTGCAAACAATGTTGATGCTATTGTTGCTGAATTTTCTGATCGATTTAAATCCATAGGTTGTTATACTGATAGCAAGGTACATCTGCATATCAACCCAGATGTAATTCCAGTTGCCCAACCACATCGCCAACAACCATTCCATACTCGCAAGAAAGTCGATGCCGAACTGGATAGGCTGATAGAACTAGATATCATTGAACCGGTAACAGGCCCAACACCATGGGTAAGCCCAATTGTCACTCCACCAAAGCCGAAGAATCCAGATGAGATACGCATTTGTGTAGACATGCGTGTTCCCAACAAGGCAATAATACGTGAACGCCATCCTACACCCACTGTAGATGATATGATTTACCGCTTGAATGGTGCAACTGTATTCAGCAAGTTAGATTTAAACAAGGGCTATCATCAGCTTGAACTTGATGATGAGAGTCGATTCATCACAACGTTTACGACACATCGAGGTCTGTATAGGTACAAGCGCCTGAGTTTTGGTATTAACAGTGCTGCTGAAGTATTCCAGCACATCATCAGCCAGGTATTGCAAGATATACCTAATGCTGACAACATGTCTGATGACATCATTGTTTATGGCCGTACCCAAGCTGAACACGACAAAGCTCTTCGTGCAACATTGCAACGCTTACGAGAAAAGAATTTGACGCTAAGCCGAGTGTGAGTTCAATAAACATAAAATTGAATTCTTTGGACATGTACTTAGTGACAAAGGTCTATCTCCAGATCCTAAGAAAGTTGCAGATATCAAGAATGCTGCACCTCCTTCAACATCCACTGAAGTACATAGTTTTCTGGGAATGGCAAACTACTGTTCTCGCTTCATTCCAGATTTTGCTACCATTACGAAGCCTCTACGTGAGCTCCCGAAAAAAAATGCATCATGGTACTGGAGCGATGTCGAGCAAAATGCATTTGATGCTGTGAAAGATGCACTAGTAGAAATGCGACTGCTGCGTACTTTGATCCATCAATGGACACTGAGTTAACGGTGGATGCTAGTCCTGTTGGTTTAGGTGCTGTGTTAGCCCAACACAACCTGGTCAACCAGATTCAAGAGTAGTAATTGCCTATGCCAGCCGTTCTCTCACAGATGTTGAGCAACGATACAGTCAGACAGAGAAGGAAGCTCTTGCTCTTGTATGGGCTTTGAACACTTCAATGTGTATCTGCTTGGTGCACCCTTTACCACGATAGTCACTGACCACAAACCGTTGGAGACCATCTTCAATAATCCAAGTCCAAACCACCAGCTCGCATTGAGAGATGGGC
>WNGS01056191.1:50101-68362 GCA_020271785.1 Procambarus virginalis
CCTTACGTATATATAACAAGTGCAACAAGGGCAGACACCATTATACCTTGTGTTGTAGTGATCAATCAAGATCAACAAATCCTCATAAGAATTCAACAAAATTTATATCTGTAAAGCATTGTAAAGTACACCAAGACATAAGTGTACTTACAACAGAGTCATGTAACACAACTACACTACCTACGGCTATATTAAAATTAATTAACAAGGGATCTAGAATTTCCACTCGTGGTCTCTTTGAACAAGGTTCGCAGAAAACCTTTATTTCTCAACAGTTAGTTGATCAGTTGAAAATGAAGCCTACTTGGCGAGTGAATTTGAATATTTCTAGATTCCTAACCAACAGTGGACCTCGTAACTACCAAGTTGTTAAATTGTTTGTACGGCTTGTTGACAAGATCCCCTCTGATCTACATGTTACAGGTCTTGCTCACACAGTCAAATTTCTTAAATGCAGTAGTATTAGGCTGGCGGATCATGAAATTAATTCAGACTGTCTCAACGACGTAGGTATTCTCATTGGAGCTCACTATTACTATAGATTTATTACCGGATGCACCAGGCAACGAGGTGTAAATTTGTTGCTGTCAGTTGGAGGGACATTACTCACAGGACCGGTGCTGATACAACAAATCTAAATCTGTTAGTAATCAACAAAATAATTCAATAGTGGCATGACTAGGCCCTAGAGCAGTCACCACTACATGTTAGAGACGTAGCCGAGGATAATGAGTCTAATGCACATGTACACAAATTATGGGATTTGGACACCCTAGATATAGTCCCTGACCATCCTAGTCCAGACGACACATGGACTTACCAGCAATATCTTGATACTGTTATTTATCAAGATAATCAATATTGGGTGAGACTTCCGTGAACGCTACGGAAACAGCCAGACAAATTACAACTGTATCATGAATTGATACAGCAGCAACTTGCTAATAAGTTTATAGAAGTTGTAGACCAAGACAACCATAAATTAGGCCATTACTTGCCACATCATGCTGTCATGAACGATTAAATTATGACTCTGATTAGGATTATGTTCAACTGCAGTGCCAAAATAAACGCAGACAGCGTGTCCTTAAATGATTGTCTACAAACTAGCCCTAGTCTAACTCAAAGACTGCAAGATGTTTTATTACGATTTGGCTCCCGCCATTTCGCCTATACGGCTGACATTAGTAAGGCCTTTTTAAGAGTAGGCTTGCAGGAAGAAGATCGTGATTTTACGAAATTTCTCTGGGCAAAGAATCCACAGGATCCTAATAGTGATGTCATAACTTATAGGTTTGGGTCTCTGTTGTTTGGAGCAACATCTTCACCATTTGTACTCCAGGCTACTCTGGATACACATCTGAAGAAGTCTAGAAGCTCCTACAAGACCGAGATTAACAATAACCTGTACATTAACAATTTCCAAGAAACCACTGATGATGAAAATAAATTAGTGGAAATTTACCATGAGGCTAACCGTGAATTATTAGGAGCCAATATGCCCTTACAGTCATGGGCCTCAAATAGTCAACATCTGAATCAGATAATCAAGAAAGAATTTCCTGATTATAAGGTACCAAATAAATTAAAGGTTCTAGGTATGGAATGGGATACTACCACTGACGAATTAAATATTAAGTCGGTGGAAATTAATGACTCTTCCCTAACCATGAGAAAATTATTCTCACACATCAGCAAGCCAGTTGATCTTTTAGGCATACTTAATCCTATTTTAATTAACGGCAAACTCCTCATGCAGCAGTGTTAGCAAATTAATATGGGGTGTGATGAACCGTTGCCAGATGATCTCCAAACCAAATGGCAACAATTAATTCCAGACTATAGTAAACTTAGTATATTTAAACTCCTTTGCAATGCCTTAGGACTAAATTTGCCCAGAAATCTACATATGCTCTGCAATGCCTGAGGCAAAGTGTATGACTCAGTAGCGTATCCAGTTAACACTCAACAATCTTTTTTGCTTACATCTAAGGCGAGGGTAGCCCCAATTAAAAAGAGGTCCTTACTCCAAATTGAATTAACCGCCTTATTAGTAGGTGTTAGACTGGCTCATTGCCTGATCAACACTCTCAATAATATTCACTTCAGTGAAATAGTAGTGTGGTCAGACAATGAGGCATTATTGCAGTGGGTAAATAACGACAACAACAAAACTCCCTACGTCAGCAATCTAGTAAGGAAAATTCGAGAACTGTCTGCTGGTTACAAATTGAGACATGTCCCCACCAAGGACAATCCAGCTGACTATTTGTCTAGAGATTTAACTCTATACCAATTAGTTAAAGCTAAAATGTGGTTTACTGGTCCCTGATGGTTGGTTAGTGGTCAGTGGCCAAAACAAAAACCACAAGTCATTGTGATCAATATCACTACCCCCCCATTGAGGTTCCTGAACCCCCTCGAGTTTTAGCTATTAATCGACATCATTACTTCAATTTGAGTAAATTACTAAGAGTTACCGAAATGGTATTTGACTTCTTCAACAAAGTAGGGATAAAATATCGATTTCTGAGTCCAATCAAATATTGGGTCAAACAAGCTCACCTCGAGACTTATGGGAGAGAATATGAACACCTTACAGATAAATTAACTAAGTCTCTGGGTGTGAGATTATTTTTCTTTGACAATTATCAAAAAAATTAATTCCTATTAATGTTACGTTAATCATAACTACCTGGCAAGAGAGGCAGACCTTAAACAGCAAGAGCTGCCAGTGGCTGATATTTAATCTTAAAGCCTAAGATCATAGGACCACGGGAGCAAACCACCAGGCGAAACCACCCGGGTAACACTTATCACTTAGGTCGCTGGGTCCTCCTAGTTGACAACTAATAAAGGGTAGCCAACGGATTCTCACTTTGTATTTATAGAAGTGTGGTGCTGTGCAATGGACTCGAGCTTTAGATACAGACTTGATATGAACATAAGCAGGCAAAGCGTTGCAGAACATGAAATGTGGGGCAGTAATATTGGAAGGTTTGACGTAAATGACCGTTTTCTGTGGCATAACAATTTATTCACAAAACAAACTAAAACTACTGCAACAAAGAATTTATGTTACTTTACGGTCACTCCAGTGGCACATTGAAGAACAGCTGTTCAACAGCCTGATGGACCCACGGTATCCTTATCCCGTCGTCGCTGACTGACTAATGATACTAACTGAACAAAGTGGTGCCCACTGGTGACGCAAGCTTGCAATCAATATTGTCACGGCTTCACGGTGAACAAATACTATAATCACAAAACTTGAATGCTCTCAACGAGGTACCAAGTAACAAGGTGGTTAATCCAAGAATGATAACCCCTTATAAAAATCTTACGTTAACACTTGTCTCTCAGGACAATCAACAACAAAAGTTACTCTAATTGAATTTAAACAATTATGTTAATTATATTAATACACACGTGTCTCAATGACACTTAAATGGCAACAATAACTCGTAAATCAATTAATTACATCAACTTGAAAGCCAAGCATTCGGTGAGTAATTCCCAATTAATTACTGAATACAACAGCCTATTAATTCAGACGAGTATTGATAAAGCCTACTGTCTCTCAACTGACAATTCACTTCCGGTCTTACGACAAGATTACTTTAACGCGGGTAGACTACTGTACCACACATGGTTACAAGATACTCCGTGTAAACAACATCAACACCTGGTGAATTCACTAAGTGGCGGTTACTAATTCTCTTTAATTAGCTACGAGTGCTTAATCCCTCTGTCCACAGACAGATCTGATCAGTCCAATGAATTACAGTGCAATTGACTCCGATCATAACAGATCGGTCAACCCCTTACGTTAATCAATCAATTAATGACAGCTCGTTAAATCGTTAACACTACATTAGTCTTCACTTGACAATTCCTCCACTGCGTGAACTTCACTGTGATTGTTGCCTTTACACGTCTCTACGTTAATCACAACAATGTTCAACAAACAACAATGACCTCGTTAAGTAAATCGTGACCCCTGGTGACGTTAAATGACTTTAATTCTCACGGAATCCTTCACAGTACACAACGCATTCCACCAAGGACAAACTTATCTACAGTTTACACAAGGTACAACACAGTACATCACAGTACATCCTTGCCACTCACGGCAAAACTTGTAAATGACTTCCCCAGTAAATTATCCACCAATAATTCACATTCTACCACAACACAACAGTAAAATAAGCGCTGGCCAATATAATAATGGAAAATATTTATAACCAAGGGAAACCTCCCTGTTACCACTTTCACTGCTGAAAAAGGGAATCAAATTACAGCAAATTACATACACGGCACATAGAGAAAATGAAAACAAATAAAACTCACTTTACTCCACCACTGAATGTGTCTCTAGGTGTCCTCACACACGTCAACCTCATAGTTGGGCTCAACCTCAACTTGGTGACGGCAAACAGGGTAAACTCACACGTCTCCAATTCTCATTCACCTCACTAGGTGGTCGACTGGGACAGAGGACAGACGGAACACTGGATGCAAAACCAGCTTCAGAGTTTTATTACCCAAAACGGAAATAGTGTACTTACATCAATCTCGCGGGCCCGCCACACACACTCACATACATACACGTCAACCTCACTCCCCCTGCTGCTGCTGGATGATGACGTAGGCATCCTCACTTCGTACACATGGTCAGTTGGAGCACCGGGTCCTAGACCATGGGGTTAGCTCCACACACAGAGACCAGGTGGCGTGAACATGCCGGGTTAGGGCAGCCCAGGGGTGCGCTCAACAGATTACACAGCTGGGATGCGGTACCACGCCCATCCACTTGACACAGTACCCCAGGATACGATGGTACACTGTGTTACACGGCACGACGGTACACGAGAAAGAGTCCTTCACTGTTCACTGCTAATTCCTCGGAATTACGAATTTAAGGTTTCCATCATAACACTGAAACCTTCTCTAGATCGTCTCACTGCAGTACCTTCAAGCGAAGATACGATAGACGCCGGATGACGATTACTCTAGCCGATATTAACAGCCTCACTCAGTCCAGTTGCTCTGAGATGGCGTCTCACAATCACACAGCTTAGATGTCTCAGTTCACACTTGTAAAACAAAATGCACCTTTCCGAACTACCGGATTCTTATGGACGGCACCCGGAAAGATAACAAGACGATAAGCGTGACTTTAGTAATGTTGCAGGTGGTATTTCCTGATGCTTGGCCTTAGCACGAGAAGTACGTCCTCCTATGGCAACGTTCTTGGCAAGAATGATTTTTTTGCCGCCAAAACGGCCCCGGGATACCATGCGGTACCCCTCAGTATCTTGACCAATCACGGCTCAGCATTCCTGAGGCTCAAGCGCCTTGGCCAATGGTGCACCTTGCCTTGCCCGGTCCTCGACCAGGCCTCCACCCCCAGGAAGCAGCCCGTGACAGCTGACTAACACCGAGGTACCTATTTTTACTGCTAGGTAACAGGGGCATAGGGTGAAAGAAACTCTGCCCATTGTTTCTCGCCAGCGCCCGAGATCGAACCCGGGACCACAGGATCACAGTCCAGCGTGCTGTCCGCTCGGCTGACCGTCTCCTAATCCTATGCTTCTACCACGTCACCACGTCATAACCAAATTCATAGTTTTACATTACCATGAACATGGTACATTACATGGTGGAGTATTAGATACTCTCACTGACCTGAGACAGAAATTCTGGCTCGCCCCCCCACCCAAGGTCGCTAAACTCTCAAATCCTTAATTAAATCCTGTTTGATCTGCAGGAGGTATGATTCTCGGGTGTGTCCTTATCCAGGACCTCCACCACTTCCTAAAGAGCGAGTTGTCCACCTTCGTCCCTTTGAGACCACAGGTGTAGATTACACAGGAGCATTAATTTTAACAGGCACTCCAGATAAAATTCCGGTGAAAGCCTACATTTGCCTCTTCATATGTGCCACCACACGAGGCGTACACTTGGAAGTACCTTCTGACATGAGTGCAGAAGCCATTCTCCAAGCCATTCGCAGGTTTGCTGCACGCAGATCTTGCCCAAAACTAATGATCTTAGACAATAGATCTAATTTTGTGGCAGGAGAAGCCTGCTTACGAGACATATGGAACTATCCAGAGGTGCATTCAGTGCTCAAACAGAGACAATGCCACTGGAAATTTATTCCCCGCAAGAGCTCCAAGGCAAGGTGGCTTTTATGAGCTCATGGAAGACACTGTCAAAAAATGCTTAAGAAAAGCTTTACACAGACAAAAAATCAGCCTTACCGAATTACAAACCCTTGTCACCGAAATTGAGGTACGAGTCAAGCACAGACCATTAGCCTATCTATCAGACGATTTCTCCCAAAAAGAATCCCTGAGCCCCTCGCATTTGATTGATGGTGGTCTTCTGAGCTCTCTAATATCTCTAGAAGACGAGGATCCAGCTGACCCTTCATGTGTCAGAGCAAGTGACTTAATGGAGAGTTACAAACATCTTTCCAGTGTGATAGAAAAATGGAATGAGGTCAGGACACGTAAATATCTCACTGTTCTGAGAGAGTTCCTTTATGGAGCTGTAAGCCCATACAACAAAGTTTAACTCAAACTAGGTGATCTTGTCCTAGTAGACAGTAATGGACCAAGGTCAGATTGGCCTATAGACAAAATTGTTGATGCTCATCCTGATCGCCAAGGTATATTACGAATTGTTAATGTTCAGTGTCGAGGCATTACTACCTTAAAAATACTATAAAAATTAGTACCTTTAGAATTAGCAGAACACGAATGTTCTACTGAGGTACCTATAATCCAAGTTTCAGAGAAGAGTCATTCTGCCCAACAGAGCACTAGACCATTTAGAGTCGCTGCTCAACAATGTAAACTGAAACTGAAACAATATTTTGATTCTGCTTAAGTGCAGAAAACTCATCATTTGAGCTTGAGGTGATCATGCTGATGCAGTGATGGGTTGATATCCAGTAACTCAACAGTTACGAGTCACAGTGACCTTGGACAGTGACCTCATTGTTAAAGTCTCCTTGGTCTTAAATGATCTAATTATACATATTTCATTTTAATATTAACATTCTGCTTTATTACTGTTAATTATTCAATATTTCAATATTTAATTATGTTCCCATAATGACTTAGTCATATCTGTCACAGATTCGGGACATCCGTTAGGTGCATACGAACATACTAACCTACTAACCCATGAATGTAACTTCAGGATAGTGAGACAGGTGCACGGTAGTACTAAGACCTGAATTACAACCCGAGTTCACCCCCCCCCCCCCCCGGAGTTATGTTGGAAATAACCAACAGCTTTCATTCATCATTTTGTATTTTAATACAACAACATTATATTAATAACCAGTAGTTACTAAAATTACTAATTTGCACAATTAACCATAATAATATTTTCATATTAGGTAATGTTTTGCCAAGTTCTTCCTACTACGTTATGTGCGTCAGCCTGCCACAGGAAATATCTCCACATATTGTTGGATCTAACAGAGTCCAGTTATTTACCTTCCTTTACTCTGGATAATCGTTTACTAATAAGTTTAATTGTTTAGTATATTACTGCTTGCTGGAACTCGTTTATTTTGTTAGATTACTGACTTGAGTCGAAAATATTAAAATGTAAAATAATTCTACTCCATATTCATCTCGTTCATTTCACACAATCTTAATCAACTGACTTGCGTTACAAGAAATTATATTACACACAGAAATCACAATTATGTGATGCATCAAATGAATAAATCCACAAGGGCCGTGATGAGGATTCGAACCTGCGTCCGAGAGCATCCCAGATGCTGCCTTAATCGATTGAGCTACGACAGGGTCAAAAGGAGTTGAAACCGAAGTTCTACAGAACTTACTGGATCCTGCAGCCTCTCCGAGGCACAAACCAGGGTTTTACACAACTGCCCCCATGCACTCGAACTATGTTAATAGGCCGTTCTCTCTCTTCGCTCTTACTTCATTACACACAGAAATCACAATTTTGTGATGCATCAAATGAGCAGTGTAATGAAGTAAGGGCGAAGAGGGAGAACGGCCTATTGACATAGCTCGAGTGCATGGGGGGGAGTTGTGTAAAACCCTGGTTTGTGCCTCAGAGAGGCTGTACATAAAAACATAAGAACATAAGAACAAAGGCAACTGCAGAAGGCCCATTGGCCCACACGAGGCAGCTCCTATCTATAACCACCCAATCCCACTCATATACATGTCCAACCCATGCTTGAAACAACCGAGGGACCCCACCTCCACCGCGTTACGCGGTAATTGGTTCCACAAATCAACAACCCTGTTACTGAACCAGTATTTACCTGTAGGATCCTTACTGTAGGATCCAGTAAGTTCAGTAGAACTTCGGTTTCAACTCCTTTTGACCATGTCATAGCTCAGTCAATTAAGGCAGTGCTAAGGAAGCTCTAGCATGCAGGTTCGAATCCTCGTCACGGCCCTTGTGAATTTGTTTAAATTATATCGAGGAGCCAAAGGCAAAGCAACGAGGAGCATTGCAACGCAGGTCCCTCAAACTGCTCGAAAGGAAAAGGGAGAATCGAAGCGAATTTTGGTTGTGGGAGATTCCCAGGTGAGATATTTAGACAGAACGTTTTGTGCCAGAGATAGGGGGAACAGATTAAGGGTGTGCTATCCGGGAGCTGGAATTGGTGATATTGTTGGAAACATGAATGATATTATGACGGGAAATGGAAACAAACCCATTATTTGTATTAGTGCAGGGGGTAATGATGTTGGAAGAGTTAAAAGTGAGGAACTAATACAGAGATTCAGGATAGCCATTGAATTAGTTAGGAGCAAGGGAGGAATCCCGATCATAAGTGGCATTCTTCCAAGAAAGGGAGTGGGAAATGAATGGATGTCGAGGGCACTTGGTGTCAGTTGCCGGCTGGAAAGATATTGCAAATCAAATGCAATATCTTTCATAGACACCTGGGAACACTTCTATGGATGGAATGAAATGTATGCTCGTGATGGGGTGCATCTATCGAGAGCTGGGGTTGTTGCTGTTGCGAACTCGTTGGAAGAAGTGGTTAGAGGTGTTTGTTTGGGTTTAAACTGTTAGTCGATAGAGGTATGGGAATTGATTTGGAGGAAGGATGTAATAAAAGTATGTGTTTGTGGGAGAAAGGAATTGGCAAAATGATCAGGGAAAGAGAAGGGCCTCGAAATAACTATTCACTTAGGGTATATTACACTAACAGTAGAAGTCTAAGAAATAAAATTAACGAATTAAATGCTCTTGTCTGCACAGAAAAAAGTTGATATTATTGCACTTACCGAAACGTGGATGAATGTAGATAATAGAGATCTATTAGCTGAATATTAAATAAATGGATTTAAACTATTTCACACAGATAGATATATCAGACGAGGAGGGGGAGTAGCCATATACGTTAGGGACAATTTGAAATGTAGTCTCAAAGAGGGAATCAAAACTGAGCCACACACAGAAACTATTTGGATAGAATTAAACGAAAAAGCAAATAATATTATAATAGGAGTTATGTATAGGCCACCAAATTTAGACAGAATGGAAGCAAAGCATCTATGGGATGAAATATCTAGGGCATCTAGATCTAACAGTATTTATGTCATGGGTGACTTTAATTTTAGTGGAATAAACTGGTTGAACAAAACAGGGAATAGTGAAGCAGAAGATTTTCTAGAATTAATTGACGATTGCTTTCTTACGCAACACATTAAGGAACCAACACGGGAAAATAATATTTTAGATTTAGTGTTAACTAGCAGGGAAACACAAATTAATGACATCGAAATAGGGAGTGAGCTAGGGAACAGTGATCACAAAGAAATCAGATTTAGCATAGAATGGAATAGACCTGTAGGAAAAAATTCTGTTAAAGTGCCAGATTTTCGAAAAGCTGATTGAAAAGCGCCCTCTGGACGCTGGCTGGCGTCCAATGGTTAAATAATTATATAAATTTTATTTATTATGCGATTTTATTTTAGTTAGTCTCAAATGTTCACCATGAAATTTACGTTTTTTCTAATAACCAAATAGCTTATTAAAGAAAACGGCATGGCAGTGATTCATCTTGGTATAACAATTGTATAGCGCCGATATGCCGCCGCGGGTAACACTTCAGCCACTTCCAACCGTCTTGTGGGTTGGTTGCTACATTGATTCTATATTTATATGCATATGTCCGTATAGAGAATTTTATTGCGGTTCCAATGATACCATAATCAATGATGTAGGATAAATGTGGTCATCGCAATCATTAAGAGAGTGGAAACATTTGTTGCTGTTTGGCGCTCTCGCCAAACAGTTTGGCGAGAGCTTCTGTTTCTGTTTGAACTGTTTCAAACAGTTTCTGTTTGGCAGTATTTTATATGTATGTTCTTATAGAGAATTCTATTGCGAACACAGTGATACCAAATTTAAATACGTAGGTCTACAATTAGTGTCAGAACAGTAAAAAGAGTATACACTTTTCGCTCCTACCGCTTAAGCGCGCGAGACGCCCAAAGCACACAGGGTAAGTTTTTTTATGCTTCCCAGAAAGCGCTAAAGTGTTAATAGCCTAAGAAATTTTTGGGGTCAAATTGATTGGAAAGTCTGGGTATGGGGTGTGGGCCGGTCTTGGAGCGAGACATGAACCCAGCAATAGATGATGTAAATGGGGATTTCGATGTGGATTCAATATATAACTTATTTAAGAATACTCTAAGCAAAGCACAGGAACGTAGTATACCACACAAATTGAATAGATCGATTACTAATGACCGAAAGTGGATAACAAAGAATTTGAAGAACCTTATAGGTAAAAAGAGAGCTTGGTACAAGAGGATTAAAAATGGGGAGGTCACTTTAGAACAGGAATTCGTACAACTGGTTAGAAATGTTAAAAAAGAGATAAGAAAAGCAAAAAGAAACTATGAAGTTCGTATAGCAGGGCAAACAAAGACAAATCCTAAAGGGTTTTTTCAGT
Source organism: Procambarus virginalis (assembly GCA_020271785.1). Taxonomy (NCBI): domain Eukaryota; kingdom Metazoa; phylum Arthropoda; class Malacostraca; order Decapoda; family Cambaridae; genus Procambarus; species Procambarus virginalis. The sequence continues at coordinate 61,080 of WNGS01056191.1, forward strand.
TATATCGAAATAAGACTAGGGAAAGGATAGGTCCATTAAAAACTGAGACAGGTCAAAAAACAGAAAGTGATGAAGAGATGAGTAGTATTTTTAACAAATATTTTGTATCTGTATTTACTAAAGAGGAACTTAACAATATGCCTTCAGGGGGCGTTTCAATCCCGTTTGGCTCCAAAAATGCAAAAATGAAAACTCGTTCGATTTCAATCAAACTTTTTTGACAAGTTCTACATAAAAAGTGTTTCATCTGGTCCAAGTTTCAGCATCGTAGCGTAAATAGGAAGGGAGAAAAAAAAATATTGAAGTAATTGTGAAAATTATGCCAAAATGATCAAAATCGATTATGAATCAGAAGTGTCAACTGAAATCATATCTATGACTCTTTGCTATCACAATAGCATATATTAAACAAATATTATAATTAGTTTAATTGGAAAAAAAAATTAAGAAAAAAAAAAGTATTTTTTTTTTTTTAAATTTTCTCGTTTTTTTCGGGCGATTTGCATCAAACTTACACACCTTACTGTACGTAAGCCTATCTGTAAGGATGCCAATTTTGGAGAAAATTGGTTGATGTCAACCTCAGCCACAGATTTTAGAACCTTAGACTTCATTAATTTCTGTTTTTTTTTTCAATTGACACAAATGTTTACAAAACTGAATAATTTTTATTAAATTTACATGAAACTTACACAGTATATGTGGAGGGCATGTCTCTACATGTGCAAGATTTCATTTTTCTCTAAGTTCATTTATTGTTTTTATAATAGCAATAAACATGCCATATTTGCATAATTTTTGCGGGGGAACTTTGAACATTTGTATTAGGAAAACTAAAGATGTTTTGGAAATTCTAAATCACACAATCCTTTATTATATGCTAATGTGTCAGAAAAGTGTCACAGAATAATTATATCTGAAACGTGTGTTCTGAAGTGTAGACTTGAAAATGTGTAAAAAACGTTGAAAAAAACAACAAAAAATCTCTCTTTCTATTTACGCTGCAGTACTGAAACTTGGGACAATTTCAGCACTTTTCATATACAACTAGTTAAATAATATTTGTTGACATTGAACAACTTTTCCTACATGACTGAAACGGCCCCTTCAGCCGTACAAGTCTATGTGGGTGGGGACGAGGACAGGTTGACGAGTTTAGCAGTTACCAGGGAGGATGTTCTTAAACAAATAATAAACTCAAACCAAACAAATCCCAAGGGCCGGATGAAGTGTTTGCAAGGGTGCTGAAAGAATGCAAAGAGGAGCTTTGTGACCCACTGTCAATCATATTTAATAAATCAATAGAGTCAGACAGAGTGCCAGAGTTTTGGAAAGTTGCTAATGTGATACCAGTTTTAAGAAAGGAGATAGATCACTTGCGTCTAACTATCGACCAATTAGCCAAACGTCTATTGTGGAAAGTTACTCGAATCTATAATAGCAAATAAAATTCGTCTTCATCTTGAGAAACATAAATTAATAATTGAGTCACAACATAGTTTTATAAATGGTCGTTCATGTTTAACAAATTTGATATCTTTTTATTCTAGCATAGTTGAGGCAGTTGATAGTGGTAAGGATTGTGATGTTGTGTACCTTGACTTGCAGTTGATAGTGGTAAGGATTGTGATGTTGTGTACCTTGACTTTAGCAAAGCTTTTGATACAGTGCCACATGAATGACTGATTAAAAAGATAGAGGCTCATAGTATTGGGGGTGCTATATATTAAGCTGGATTAGGGCATGGCTATACCAAAGCAAACAGAGAGTTAGTATAAATGGAGTCAAGTCAGAGTGGGAAAATGTTGTAAGTGGAGTGCCTCAAGGCTCTGTCTTGGGACCTCTGTTGTTTATAATATATATAAATGATTTAGATTCAGGTTTGAGTAGCAACAATTGCAAATTTGCCGATGATACGAAAATCGGTAGGGAAATTAATTCGGAGGAGGACTCACTATCACTTCAAGTTGATCTAGATAGGGTTTTGAAATGGTCAAAGGATTGCAGGCGAAGAGACACAATAACGTGGCTGAAGTATGTTGACCAGACCACACACTAGAAGTTGAAGGGACGACGACGTTTCGGTCCGTCCTGGACCATTCTCAAGTCGCTTGTGGTCAAAGGATTGGCAGATGCAGTTTAATGCTGATAAATGTAAAGTTCTGAGGCTAGGTAACGATGATTGAGTTACAAGATACGAGCTAGATGGTGTTGAGATTGCAAAGTCGGATTGCGAAAGTGATCTGGGAGTTATGATTAGTAAGAATTTAAAACAAAAGGATCAATGCATGAATGTTCGTAACAAGGCTAATCGGACACTCGGATTTATTAATCACAGCGTTAGTAACAAGACACCTGGTGTGGTTCTCAAGCTATATCTTGCTCTAGTTAGGCCCCATTTAGATTATGCAGTTCAGTTTTGGTCGCCATATTAAAAAATGGATATAAATTCACTTGAACGTGTCCAGCGTAGGATGACTAAGTTAATTCCCCAAATTAGAAATCTTTCATAAGAAGAAAGATTAACTAAGCTTAAGTTGCATTCACTGAAAAGGCGAAGAGTTAGGGGTGACATGATAGAGGTTTATAAGTGGATGAATGGACATAACAAACGGGATATTAATAGGGTATTAAAAGTATCAACACAAGACATAAGAACATAAGAAGAACATAAGAACAAAGGCAACTGCAGATGGCCTATTGGCCCATACGAGGCAGCTCCTATTTATAACCACCCAATCCCACTCATATACATGTCCAACCCATGCTTGAAACAATCGAGGGACCCCACCTCCACAATGTTACGCGGCAATTGGTTCCACAAATCAACAACCCTGTTACTGAACCAGTATTTACCCAAGTCTTTCCTAAATCTAAACTTATCCAATTTATACCCATTGTTTCGTGTTCTGTCCTGTGTTGATACTTTCAATACCCTATTAATATCCCTTTGTTATGTCCATTCATCCACTTGTAAACCTCTATCATGTCACCCCTAACTCTTCGCCTTTCCAGTGAATTCAAATTAAGCTTTGTTAATCTTTCTTCATATGAAAGATTTCTAATTTGGGGAATTAACTTAGTCATCCTACGCTGGACACGTTCAAGTGAATTTATATCCATTCTATAATATGGCGACCAAAACTGAACTGCATAATCTAAATGGGGCTAACCAGAGCAAGATATAGCTTGAAAAACCACACCAGGTGTCTTGTTACTTACGCTGCGATTAATAAATCCGAGTGACCTATTTAGATTATGCAGTTCAGTTTTGGTCGCCATATTATAGAATGGATATAAATTCACTTGAACGTGTCCAGCGTAGGATGACTAAGTTAATTCCCCAAATTAGAAATCTTTCATATGAAGAAAGATTAACAAAGCTTAATTTGAATTCACTGGAAAGGCGAAGAGTTAGGGGTGACATGATAGAGGTTTACAAGTGGATGAATGGACATAACAAAGGGGATATTAATAGGGTATTGAAAGTATCAACACAGGACAGAACACGAAACAATGGGTATAAATTGGATAAGTTTAGATTTAGGAAAGACTTGGGTAAATACTGGTTCAGTAACAGGGTTGTTGATTTGTGGAACCAATTGCCGCGTAACATTGTGGAGGTGGGGTCCCTCGATTGTTTCAAGCATGGGTTGGACATGTATATGAGTGGGATTGGGTGGTTATAAATAGGAGCTGCTCGTATGGGCCAATAGGCCATCTGCAGTTGCCTTTGTTCTTATGTTCTTCTTATGTTCTTATGTCTTGTGTTGATACTTTTAATACCCTATTAATATCCCGTTTGTTATGTCCATTCATCCACTTATAAACCTCTATCATGTCACCCCTAACTCTTCGCCTTTTCAGTGAATGCAACTTAAGCTTAGTTAATCTTTCTTCTTATGAAAGATTTCTAATTTGGGGAATTAACTTAGTCATCCTACGCTGGACACGTTCAAGTGAATTTATATCCATTTTTAATATGGCGACCAAAACTGAACTGCATAATCTAAATGGGGCCTAACTAGAGCAAGATATAGCTTGAGAACCACACCAGGTGTCTTGTTACTAACGCTGTGATTAATAAATCCGAGTGTCCGATTAGCCTTGTTACGAACATTCATGCATTGCTCCTTTTGTTTTAAATTCTTACTAATCATAACTCCCAGATCACTTTCGCAATCCGACTTTGCAATCTCAACACCATCTAGCTCGTATCTTGTAACTCAATCATCGTTACCTAGCCTCAGAACTTACATTTATCAGCATTAAACTGCATCTGCCAATCCTTTGACCACAAGCGACTTGAGAATGGTCCAGGACGGACCGAAACGTCGTCGTCCCTTCAACTTCTAGTGTGTGGTCTGGTCAACATACTTCAGCCACGTTATTGTGTCTCTTCGCCTGCAATCCTTTGACCATTTCAAAACCCTATCTAGATCAACTTGAAGTGATAGTGAGTCCTCCTCCGAATTAATTTCCCTACCGATTTTCGTATCATCGGCAAATTTGCAATTGTTGCTACTCAAACCTGAATCTAAATCATTTATATATATTATAAACAACAGAGGTCCCAAGACAGAGCCTTGAGGCACTCCACTTACAACATTTTCCCACTCTGACTTGACTCCATTTATACTAACTCTCTGTTTGCTTTGGTATAGCCATGCCCTAATCCAGCTTAATATATAGCACCCCCAATACTATGAGCCTCTATCTTTTTAATCAGTCATTCATGTGGCACTGTATCAAAAGCTTTGCTAAAGTCAAGGTACACAACATCACAATCCTTACCACTATCAACTGCAAGTCAAGGTACACAACATCACAATCCTTACCACTATCAACTGCCTCAACTATGCTAGAATAAAAAGATATCAAATTTGTTAAACATGAACGACCATTTATAAAAACTATGTTGTGACTCAATTATTAATTTATGTTTCTCAAGATGAAGACGAATTTTATTTGCTATTATAGATTCGAGTAACTTTCCACAATAGACGTTTGGCTAATTGGTCGATAGTTAGACGCAAGTGATCTATCTCCTTTCTTAAAAACTGGTATCACATTAGCAACTTTCCAAAACTCTGGCACTCTGTCTGACTCTATTGATTTATTAAATATGATTGACAGTGGGTCACAAAGCTCCTCTTTGCATTCTTTCAGCACCCTTGCAAACACTTCATCCGGCCCTTGGGATTTGTTTGGTTTGAGTTTATTATTTGTTTAAGAACATCCTCCCTGGTAACTGCTAAACTCGTCAACCTGTCCTCGTCCCCACCCACATAGACTTGTACGGCTGAAGGGGCCGTTTCAGTCATGTAGGAAAAGTTGTTCAATGTCAACAAATATTATTTAACTAGTTGTATATGAAAAGTGCTGAAATTGTCCCAAGTTTCAGTACTGCAGCGTAAATAGAAAGAGAGATTTTTGTTTGTTTTTTTCAACGTTTTTTACACATTTTCAAGTCTACACTTCAGAACACACGTTTCAGATATAATTATTCTGTGACACTTTTCTGACACATTAGCATATAATAAAGGATTGTGTGATTTAGAATTTCCAAAACATCTTTAGTTTTCCTAATACAAATGTTCAAAGTTCCCCCGCAAAAATTATGCAAATATGGCATGTTTATTGCTATTATAAAAACAATAAATGAACTTAGAGAAAATGAAATCTTGCACATGTAGAGACATGCCCTCCACATATACTGTGTAAGTTTCATGTAAATTTAATAAAAAATTATTCAGTTTGTAAACATTGTGTCAATTGAAAAAAAAACAGAAATTAATGAAGTCTAAGGTTCTAAAATCTGTGGCTGAGGTTGACATCAACCAATTTTCTCCAAAATTGGCATCCTTACAGATAGGCTTACGTACAGTAAGGTGTGTAAGTTTGATGCAAATCGCCCGAAAAAAACGAGAAAATTTAAAAAAAAAAAAAAAAATACTTTTTTTTTCTTAATTTTTTTTTCCAATTAAACTAATTATAATATTTGTTTAATATATGCTATTGTGATAGCAAAGAGTCATAGATATGATTTCAGTTGACACTTCTGATTCATAATCGATTTTGATCATTTTGGCATAATTTTCACAATTACTTCAATATTTTTTTTTCTCCCTTCCTATTTACGCTACGATGCTGAAACTTGGACCAGATGAAACACTTTTATGTAGAACTTGTCAAAAAAGTTTGATTGAAATCGAACGAGTTTTCATTTTTGCATTTTTGGAGCCAAACGGGATTGAAACGCCCCCTGAAGGCATATTGTTAAGTTCCTCTTAGTAAATACAGATACAAAATATTTGTTAAAAATACTACTCATCTCTTCATCACTTTCTGTTTTTTGACCTGTCTCAGTTTTTAATGGACCTATCCTTTCCCTAGTCTTATTTCGATATAACTGAAAAAAACCCTTTAGGATTGTCTTTGTTTGCCCTGCTATACGAACTTCATAGTTTCTTTTTGCTTTCTTATCTCTTTTTTAACATTTCTAACCAGTTGTACGAATTCTGTACCAGACTTAATTCATGCAGCTCTTGATAAAAATGAGTTCCCTGTTGGGTTATTTGTGGACCTGCATAAGGCTTTTGACACTGTCAACCACCAAAACCTTCTTCTTAAATTACATCATCATGGAGTCAGAGGACATCCCTGCAATACCTCAAATCTTGCCTTACTGACAGGCTCCTCTACGTTTCTGTGGACAATTCAATTTCTCCCACCCTACCCATCAACATTGGTGTTCCTCAGGGCAGCATGCTTGGCCCTCTCCTCTTTCTCATCTTCATTAATGACCTTCCAAATGCCTCCCAACACCTCAACCAATTCCATTTGCTGACGACACAACCTTCATTTACTCCAGTCCTGACCCCCTTGCTCTAAATGCCACAGTAAATACTGAGCTAAATAAAGTCTATCTTTGGGTAACTGCCAACAAACTCACCCTTAACATTGACAAAACTTTCTATATTATGTTTGGCAATAAATCCTCTAATCAAATAAATCTCAAAATAAACAATATCCAAATTTGTAACAAATTAGATGGAAATTCCTTGGCGTTCTCATCGATCACAAGCTGAATTTCCAGGGACACATTCTAAATATAGAAAAAAAGTTTCAAAAACTGTTGGCATTCTTTCTAAGATCAGATATTATTACCCCGCTCTGGTTACTCTCGATTACTCCCTCATCTATCCATACCTCAACTATGGTATTTGTGCTTGGGGGTTCTACTACCCAAAATCATTTACGTCTTCTAATTAAGAACATAA
>WNGS01056191.1:75607-171530 GCA_020271785.1 Procambarus virginalis
AATCATACTATAAGTGCATCGTAGTGCTTTTTTGGGGGTCTGAAGCCATATTGGCAAGAGCTAAGTATATTTTGTTGGCTAGATAAGAGTAAAACTGCTTGTAGATTAGTTTTCAGAAATTTTTGATAAGTTAGGCAGGATTGAAATAGGTCTGTAGTTGTTAACATCAGTGAGATCACCACATTTGTGGACAGGGGTTACTCTCGCTTTTTTAGAATATCTGGAAAGGTTTGGAGTTCAAGTGACTTGTTGAAGAGCAATGCGATTGCAGGGGCTAAGGATCTGGAGGTCTTTTTGTAAATTAATGTTGGTATCTCCTCAAGGGCACTAGACTTGGTTTTAAGGGAAAGGATTATCTCATTGACGTCAGTGGAATTAGTAGGCTTTAGGTACAGAGACTGTGGATAGTTACCTGTAAGATAGTCCTTAACATCAGTACTGGAAGATGGAATATCATTTGCAAGGGATGACCCAATGGAAGAGAAGAACCTATTGAACTCAATAGCAGAATCAGAGGCTGAAAGCTGACCATCGTTATTAGACAGAAGTGTTGGTTTGTTGTTTAAAATCTTCTTTGATCCCAATATTTGTGAGATTGTGCTCCAAGTTTTTTTAATGTTGCTCTTTATTTGGGTAAATATATCTTCGTAGTATTTAGTTTTGGCTCGTCTAATTATCTTAGATAGCAGTAACGAGTAATTCTTTGAGAATTCTTTGGAGACGGTTCCTATCCTATATTTCTTCTCAAGGTCATATTTTTTTATTAATGGATTTAAGTATTCCCTTTGTAAGCCAGGGATTGTTAAGCCTTTTGGTTGTGACTTGTTTTCTGAGCATAGGACAGTGGGTATTATAAAGGCTAAGAGTTTTTTGGAGAAAAGATTGCACTGCTAGGTTGATGTCCTCTATGTTACCTAACTCGGACTCCCAGATGACATTATCAGCAGCAGTTATAAAATTGTCTATAACAGATTCATTGTGCAGCCTAAAACTTATCTCCCTTGACTCTAGAGGAGTTGGTTATCCCGACCTCAGGTCACGGTGCTTAAGCCGCTTAAAACCTACACACAGATAATATAATATACTACAATAAGGCAACGCATAACATCTTTATTTCTCTTAACTTCTACCTATACTTCTAATGGAAAGTTACGAGTTCGTTATTCTCTCAACTGGGAATACCGGATTTGTAACATCCCAAACATTTAGGGTAAATAGCAGATCAAACATGGCTGGTTCATTTTCCCCTTTATTCTTGTCAGTCCCTTGATGTGTTGGCTAAGAAAGTTTCATGTTGCCACGTCCAGTAGCTTAGTTCTCCATGTGTCTGGTCCACCATGTGGGTTTCTGTTCTCCCTATCTATCTTCCCATAGTTGAAGTCTCCCATGATTAGTGGTCCAGATCCATTCCTGCTACCGACAGAAGCCACTCTCTCTCTATTATGTTAATGGTGGCATTAACATAATGTTATTAACATAATATTAACAATGTTATTAACATAATGTTATTAACATAATATTAACAATGTTATTAACATAATGTTATTAACGTTAATATTATGTTAATGTTATTAACATAATATTAACATTAAAATAGTTACTTGTTAATAGTGGCATTAACATAATAGAGAGGGATGTTGTGTTGAGGGCTGTGGTTTCCTGGTTTTCTTCTCTCATCCTGCGCTTCTTCCTTGCTTCTGCTGCCATGGCTCTCTCCTCCCTCATCATTTCTCTTTGGAGGAATACTTTTTTTAATTCTCCCACATATTGCAGTTGGCTCTTATTGGCTAGAATATTCTCCTTTGAGGTCTCGTTTACAAACAATATCTTTATCAAGTGGTTTCTGTCTTTGTTGTACCAGACTAGCCTGAAAACCTTCTTAATGTTATGTTCAGTCTTTTCCATCTCTAGCCCCTTTAGTATTTCATTCACTGCCACTATGTTCTTGTCATTCCATTATGTCCTAGTGGAGCCTTCCTGCTCTTTAATACCCATAGCTACCACTAATCTTTTTCTATCCAGAAGCTGACTAGTGCGCCTTGCTGCTTCCTGTGAGGTGGCTGCTTTCATGGCTACCTCCCTCACTGTGGCCATTTTTTCATAGCTCTTTTTCAGTATTTCTACAAATATTTCGTGTACAGAGGCATTCACTTCCAATGAACATTTTCCATCTTCCCTTTGAATATTATCTGATGCTCAGCCTCAGCATTGTTTTCTGTGAGAGGTTTTATCTCCTCCTTTGCTGGTGTCAGCTCACTTTGCAAGTTGTTTATTTTATTCTTTATTTCATGCATCTCCTTCCTGATTTCCTCCCAAACTTAGGCAAACGTTTCCTTCATTAGGTCACTTTGACTTTTCCCTGTGCCCATGGTGCATCTCCCTTCCATGTTTGTCCCTTTCCCTGCTATGTTGTGATAGGGTAAGCTGGGGTGGGGGGCAGAGGCAATTAACTCGCTGTCTCTTCTCTCTCTCACTTTCTATCTCAATCCTCTCCCTCTCTCTCTCCTTCCTCTTCTCTCTCTTCTTTTCCTCTCTCTCTCTTGTCCTTCACTCTCTCTTCACCTGTACCCATGGCGACTCCTTCTACCTCTCCGGGGGGAGCGTTCATGCTGTACCCATGGCGACTCTCTCTGCCACTCCGGAAGGGGGGGGAAATATTCATGTTGTCCTCATGGTGACTCTGCCTCTCCGAGTAGAGCGTTAATGCTCAATAAAATTTTGTCATATTTCCGGAATGAGAGGCGATTAAATTGTATTTTCTTTGTGCATAAATATGTCTTATGATTTAATAATATTTGGTGACGTGGCCATCACATTTTCTTTATTACGTAGAAGAATATATTGTAATTTTTTATGTTTTAACTAACATTTTATTTTTACAATAAATTTAAGATTTATACACAAAAAGATAAATATATTTCTTGGTGTATATTTAGTCAAATAGAAATTAATGAAATGTAAATAGACTTAGTGGGAAGTATGTTAACCAGACCACACACTAGAAGTTGAAGGGACGACGACGTTTCGGTCCGTCCTGGACCATTCTCAAGTCGCTTGAGAATGACTTGACTTGAGAATGACAAGCGACTTGAGAATGGTCCAGGACGGACCGAAACGTCGTCGTCCCTTCAACTTCTAGTGTGTGGTCTGGTCAACATACTTCAGCCACGTTATTGTGACTCTTCGCCTGCAGACTTAGTGGGAAAATTTCCCACAGTCTTTTTCCTCTATTGCCATTTTTTATATTGTCTGCAACTGTTATCCCATTTAAATTTTTTATCGTCTTTTCTTTGTTCACTACGTTGATTGTCCCATTAATTTTAGTACGTCAGTATTTAACTGTTATTTTTTCTACTTAATATTTCATTGTCCTTATTCTTAGTTTTAGTATTTTATTATAAATTGTTTTGAATCACTAGTAAAGTTACTAAGTTAGTTACAAAGTTACTAGTAATGAAGAATCATTACTAGTAACTTTGCTATTTCACTCCAATCAACTTTGTAAATGCAATTTAGCATAAACACAGAATTGAACCTCTTCTCAAGTATCTATGACATAAATTTATTGATCAAACTGTAGATATTATACGGCAAACAATGCAAATATGGTATCCCTAATTTACTTAAATGTGGGATCTCTGAGCTACCATTTTGATGATGCTAGCGCTTTAATTCAATCAGGGATCAACAAATTTTTCCTTGTTATGGTAACAGAAACAAGGTTACAAAGAGGCCGACTCGACTCTTTAATACCTACAATCTACAACTGTAGACCAGACCAGAGAGATGGTAGGACTGAAATTTACTACCACCAAGAGCTATCGTGTTCAAAGGTAATTAGAGCTAGTCACATCTGTGGCGAGTATATCATTTCCTGGTTGCCAAGGGTGCTGAAGCACACTTAACTGTCGGAGCAGCGTGCAGAATTCCTAACACAGAAGTAAATTAATTTTATTCAGTCCTCAGAAATGTAATATTAAGCAACTAACTTACCAAAAATTATCTAATACAATCAGGTGATTTTATTGATGACCTCTACTAGAATGATAACCCTGAATTTGCTATGTTTCTCAACTGTAAGTGTTGGGATTGAGTACTACAGATGTTGGAGGTAGCATGTTTGGAGCAGATGCTCTTTTGTTTATGATCTTGTTATTAATATTTCATGTACCTGATAATTGTTTTGTTGTTGTTACTGGCGGAGAATAAAACCATGTGGACGAAGATTGTTTGTCTGACCATAATTACAACAGTAAGGAATCCTGCATGTTTGTACCCTTGATCACTAAACCAACCAAACTGACTGAAATGACTGCCTCTAATCCTCACCATATCTAGACAAACATTACCTCTCCCTTAACCACAAGGATAATCATTGATAAGACTACAGACTATTATATCTACCAACCAGCATTATTAAGCCACCTATAGACACAATGAAAATTAGCTTTAGGCTACACAGTGAAACTTACGTAAGGGGCATAACTTACGAAATATTTTGAAAAAATAAAATTTGAGAATTTTTTTGAAATTCAGCACTAGTATGGCAACACGATCTGACACAACATGTTTTCATAACGTCTATCCTGTCTCGCATTTTCCTGAAATAAATTACGATTCTATATTTTATAAAAATGTTCTGGAGGACCTTGACATTACAAGCCAACAAAGTGCGAGAGGAGCAGCACATTGACCATAGTATATATATCACAACGTGTTGGTGAGGGAGGATGTTTATCTTGTCGTGTTGTTGCATCGTATGATGCGCTCTCATTTTCTCCTACTAACCTTGTTTATGTACAGCTAGATGCCCAAATGCCATTGTAATTAGTTAGTGTAGAAGGTAAGCTACTTATTACATTAGCAGATAAAAATAATAATAATAGCAAACATGAATTTCCTCATCATGCCTCGTCACCTCCATTACTCGCTGCTATGCCTCAATTATAATGCACCACACGATCTGAATATAATTTCATCTCGCTAAATATGGCATAGGAACCACAGGGAAGGTGACCATAGCACACAAGTGTATACAGCTGTTCTTTTCACAAAATGTTTCTTCTGTGACTAGCAAAGATTTCTAGCTTGGTTCGTGGTACGTGGAAATTGTTTAGAACAATCGTCAAGATTGTCTCCAGGTTTAAATCGACTTAGGTCGGGAAATTGTCTTGAGAATTGTTGCTTCTAGCTAAAATTTGCATAGCACCAAAATTATTCATAACACTTTTGTCTACTATGTAATTATGCTTTTATATAAATAATATATTTTAAAGCAAACGAATAAGGTTAAAATAGAAAAATCCTGGATTTTGTGAAAAAAATTATATTAACAAAAGACAAAATTAGTTTACATTGTAGTAATTTGTACAATAAAGTTAGTGCAAAACTTTGGCAAATGAAAATTTAATGAAATGAAAAAATAATACTAACAAAAATATATATACTGCACACAATCGACTTAAGAATGATCCAGGATGGACCGAAACGTCGTTGTCCCTTCACTTTCTAGTGTGTAGTCTAGTCAACATACTTCAGCCACATTATTGTGACTCATCGCCTGCATATATACTACATATTGAATATTGTTCCTGTTACGGCACAACTGCTTGGGCTGGACGGTCGAGCCACAGTCTCACTCTATGTAGGTCGGCGTTCAATCCCTGATGTTGGAAATAACCAACAGCTTTAATTCATCATTTTGTATATTAATACAACAACTTTATATTTACAACCAGTAGTTACTAAAATTACTAACTTGTACAATTAACCATAATAATATTCTCATATTGGGTAATGTTTTGCCAAATTCATTCTACTACGTGGTGTGCATCAGCCCGCCACAGGAAATATCTCCACATATTGTCGGATATAACAGAATCCAGTTATTTACCCACCTTTTCTTAAGATAATCGTTTACTAATAAGTTTATTTGTTTAGCATATTACTACTTGCTGGAACTCGTTTATTTAGTTACATTACTGACTCCAGTGGAAAATATTAAAATGTAAAATAATTTTACTCCATATTCATCTCCTTCATTTCACACAGTCTTAATCAACTGACTTGTGTTACGAGAAATTATATTACAATATAATACATTTATTTATGAAGTAAATAGTCATAATGATTACTTCCTTCCCTCATTAACTTCAAATAAATAAATTAATTTATGCTTGGGGTTCCTATCGAGAGCTACGCCCCCTGAGAAGGAGGGAGGGAGAAGCGGTACCAGCCATGTTGCTGATAAGTTACTGTGTTGAGGAGCTCACGTTACATCGACTCATAATTACGTCATCCTTGCTGCAGCAGGGGCCAAAGATCGAGAGTGACTCTGCCTACATCCAACATATGTCCCGGCGAGTGTAATGTTTAGAATTTCCTACTGATGTTTCATTTATTGGTGCACTTATAATGTAAACGGGTAGGTTGCTTGTACGTCAGGACACGAAAGACCAACAACACCGAAGTTAGTTTTATTTTCGCTTACGTCCCCACTTTTCAACCGGAAATAGTGGTATATTCACTTTAGCTTAAACAGTCTTTACATTTTAATCATAATTTGAACTGGAGCTCTAGTGACAAGAGGAGAAATAAACTTCCTTTCCATGTGCGTGCTTGGACAACGTGTTATAACAAGAATGACGCCGTGACTGCCCCACACGTTCATAACTATTTCAACAAAAGCAGCTAAGCTGTTATTTCTTGTTATTAAGTAGAATACTAATACTTAGTTGCAATAATGATCTTCCATTAGGATCACATTAACTAACCCTTTATATTTGCCAGAAATTATTGCATATATTGCTATAGTGTATTGAGGTGAATTTACCTCTAGTTATTTCATTACATAACAATAATTTAAATTTATTACTCCTTCTGATGAAGAACCAGCATCAGACTATTAGCGTTAGTAATGTAGTGGTTTCTAATGCCTGTATCCCCCAATTTTGTGAGAGGGAATTTGACTCTTATTTCATGATAACATACAGTCTAATTAAAGTCCATTGGACACTAGTTCGTGGAATTAATTTCGATACACTTGCTCTCTTTAGTTGTCCAATTTTTCACAAAAAGTGGTGAGCCTTTGTAGCTATTGAAATTTTCACTATTTAATTCAAATATTTGTGTCAGATTTTCCCACACACAATTTTGGTTCTTATCAAACCATATAAGACATAACTAACTAATTACTAACTCAACTACTGTGTGTCATTATTATTAGACTATATACCAGGATATTATATTATTTGTGGCTGTCAGCAGATTGCCTATATTATAGCCTAAAATCTATTAATCATTATTAATATTTTCTACTAATATTTCATGCATAAAGTAGCATTAGTGGGTCATAACCAATTACCTCAACCCTTAGACCTATACCTCACACCGAGGTAAGAATTTTTAGGTCACTAGGAGCAACTCCTCACAATTTTTGTTAATAATCCAATATTAACACCTGTGTTAGAATGGCCTCACCATCTAAATAATTTATTTAGGTGGTAATGATATCCATCCTACTCGCCAACCAGCTGAAATAATTAACCACTTAAAAGCTCTTATCAGTTCATTTAAACTAATTAGCAACTCTGTGGTATTCACATTAGTGGAACCTCGCCGACTAAGAAGTGATAACCGTTGGGGAGTGAGTCCTGAATATTATCAGCGTTCTGCTAAATACATTAATTTTCGGCTGAGGAAAAGAGTAAGATTGGAAGCCACTTATGTTCATTTTACTTCTAGACCATATCAACAGAGCTTGGCCCCAGACTGTGTACATCTGTCAGGAGAGCCCAGGACCCATGTGGTCAATAAATTAATCAATACTATCAACCACTATAGAAGGTTGTGGCTAGCAAACCAAGAAGTTTTCCAAGCCCTTTGGACATCAAAGCTAAAGCTAAAAAAGCAAACCAAGCTTAGTGTATATACATATAATTTTTACTTGTGTCTATAAGTACACATATCATATTTAATACATAAAAATTTTTAAAAAATCCCCCAAAACATAGCACTATATATCCACATTATAGCACCATTACTTATGTTATGCCAACCACAAGGGGTAGGATTTTAAACTGTAATTGTACTGAGGCATGTACAAGTGCAGCCTAAATTATTTAATTATTTCCAAGGTAGGAATAATTCAACTAGCTCTGTACTAGACAGTACTGGTGTGTACATATTATATAAACTTGTGCTGACCCTAAGCAGGGTGGGATCCAAAAACATATATTGTGTATTTACCACATTATTTCATGTATATTTTTTGAGCACTACTGAATGTCACTGTACTAACAAATGGTGATAAAGAAGAGCTTGCCGGATGAGCACTATAATGACATATCAATATTACTCAAATATCAGCTATTCATTATTAGGTAGGTAATTCAACCTCCAAACGAGGTAGAGTAGCCTAGTCATAATATTAGGCTATTATTTTGATATTGAGCTCCATCAAGTGAGTCAATATCCCAGTTACATTAGTAACAACTATTTTCCATCAGATCAGCCTTTAACCACCAAGATAGAAGCAGGTGACAGAATGAAAAGGACCCTTACAGGTCTGAAAGGTCACTTGACCCGACAGATTAACAAATGCCAAAATCTGTCACAACAGTCACCTGTTGACTATATTGAGCTAGAAAGCTACCTTCAAGTTGCCGAAAGCAAATTTGGGCAAATTAAAGAACATATGAATCTGTACTTGTTAGAACTTTACAAAACCTCAATCAGTGAAACTGAACTTGATGACATTGCAAGTAATTTAACCCAGTACGAAGATGATGTACAGGTTAAACTTCAACCCTTTAAAGAGCTAATTGCTAAAAATAAATTAACCACAGCCTCTACAACATTTCCATAACCTGAAGTCAAATTACCCCAGATTAGTCTACCCGCATTCTCTGGTAGTGAAAATGAAAGTTGGGATAACTTCTGGAATAAATTTATGGATGCAGTAGGCTCCAAAACTTACATTCCCAAAACAACCAAGTTCACCTATTTACAAGATTTACTGTGAGATAAAGCTTTAAAAGTAATCTCAAACATAAATCTGACCAGTGATAGTTACGATGTAGCTGTTCAATTGTTTAAGAGCAACTATGATAACAATGAAAGGACCATTACTATTTTGGTTCAAAATTGCTGGGTCTACCAGCCGCTAATAATTCTACAGATTCTCTTCAAGCCTTTAGACTAGAACTAGAGTCTCTACTCAAGGCCTTAAGCTTCAAAGTTCAAATTCAGACTGCTGAATGGATGACAAGAGTAGTTGTGAGACGTAAATTACCAAGATAAACTTTACACAAACTGTACTTTGTATAACAAAACCTCTCTGACTATGACTGACATCACAGAAGGGTTACACTCCCTAGTCAAAAGACAAAGAGCCAATCAAGATGGGAAGAGTGTTTCAAACTCCTCTACTAACTCTCATCATAAACCCCAACGTACTGCAATAAAACCAAATTCAACTAAATCCTCTCCTAAATGGAAATCTGCAAATGTAGGTACATACACAGTAAACCCTTCAAACCCAGTAGTGAGTGCAACTCCTACCACTCCTTCGACAATGAAGAAGTGTCTGTTCTGCAGTAGTGAACACCTTTCTTACAAATTTAATACTTACCCAGACCGTAATTCTAGAATTCATCGCCTACAAGAATTACATTGATGCACAAAGTGCATGGGTCCTCATGACCCTAATAGCTGTACTGTCTCCTTACGTATATATAACAAGTGCAACAAGGGCAGACACCATTATACCTTGTGTTGTAGTGATCAATCAAGATCAACAAATCCTCATAAGAATTCAACAAAATTTATATCTGTAAAGCATTGTAAAGTACACCAAGACATAAGTGTACTTACAACAGAGTCATGTAACACAACTACACTACCTACGGCTATATTAAAATTAATTAACAAGGGATCTAGAATTTCCACTCGTGGTCTCTTTGAACAAGGTTCGCAGAAAACCTTTATTTCTCAACAGTTAGTTGATCAGTTGAAAATGAAGCCTACTTGGCGAGTGAATTTGAATATTTCTAGATTCCTAACCAACAGTGGACCTCGTAACTACCAAGTTGTTAAATTGTTTGTACGGCTTGTTGACAAGATCCCCTCTGATCTACATGTTACAGGTCTTGCTCACACAGTCAAATTTCTTAAATGCAGTGGTATTAGGCTGGCGGATCATGAAATTAATTCAGACTGTCTCAACGACGTAGGTATTCTCATTGGAGCTGACTATTACTATAGATTTATTACCGGATGCACCAGGCAACGAGGTGTAAATTTGTTGCTGTCAGTTGGAGGGACATTACTCACAGGACCGGTGCTGATACAACAAATCTAAATCTGTTAGTAATCAACAAAATAATTCAATAGTGGCATGACTAGGCCCTAGAGCAGTCACCACTACATGTTAGAGACGTAGCCGAGGATAATGAGTCTAATGCACATGTACACAAATTATGGGATTTGGACACCCTAGGTATAGTCCCTGACCATCCTAGTCCAGACGACACATGGACTTACCAGCAATATCTTGATACTGTTATTTATCAAGATAATCAATATTGGGTGAGACTTCCGTGAACGCTACGGAAACAGCCAGACAAATTACAACTGTATCATGAATTGATACAGCAGCAACTTGCTAATAAGTTTATAGAAGTTGTAGACCAAGACAACCATAAATTAGGCCATTACTTGCCACATCATGCTGTCATGAACGATTAAATTATGACACTGATTAGGATTGTGTTCAACTGCAGTGCCAAAATAAACGCAGACAGCGTGTCCTTAAATGATTGTCTACAAACTAGCCCTAGTCTAACTCAAAGACTGCAAGATGTTTTATTACGATTTGGCTCCCGCCATTTCGCCTATACGGCTGACATTAGTAAGGCCTTTTTAAGAGTAGGCTTGCAGGAAGAAGATCGTGATTTTACGAAATTTCTCTGGGCAAAGAATCCACAGGATCCTAATAGTGATGTCATAACTTATAGCTTTGGGTCTGTGTTGTTTGGAGCAACATCTTCACCATTTGTACTCCAGGCTACTCTGGATACACATCTGAAGAAGTCTAGAAGCTCCTACAAGACCGAGATTAACAATAACCTGTACATTAACAATTTCCAAGAAACCACTGATGATGAAAATAAATTAGTGGAAATTTACCATGAGGCTAACCGTGAATTATTAGGAGCCAATATGCCCTTACAGTCATGGGCCTCAAATAGTCAACATCTGAATCAGATAATCAAGAAAGAATTTCCTGATTATAAGGTACCAAATAAATTAAAGGTTCTAGGTATGGAATGGGATACTACCACTGACGAATTAAATATTAAGTCGGTGGAAATTAATGACTCTTCCCTAACCATGAGAAAATTATTCTCACACATCAGCAAGCCAGTTGATCTTTTAGGCATACTTAATCCTATTTTAATTAACGGCAAACTCCTCATGCAGCAGTGTTAGCAAATTAATATGGGGTGTGATGAACCGTTGCCAGATGATCTCCAAACCAAATGGCAACAATTAATTCCAGACTATAGTAAACTTAGTATATTTAAACTCCTTTGCAATGCCTTAGGACTAAATTTGCCCAGAAATCTACATATGCTCTGCAATGCCTGAGGCAAAGTGTATGACTCAGTAGCGTATCCAGTTAACACTCAACAATCTTTTTTGCTTACATCTAAGGCGAGGGTAGCCCCAATTAAAAAGAGGTCCTTACTCCAAATTGAATTAACCGCCTTATTAGTAGGTGTTAGACTGGCTCATTGCCTGATCAACACTCTCAATAATATTCACTTCAGTGAAATAGTAGTGTGGTCAGACAATGAGGCATTATTGCAGTGGGTAAATAACGACAACAACAAAACTCCCTACGTCAGCAATCTAGTAAGGAAAATTCGAGAACTGTCTGCTGGTTACAAATTGAGACATGTCCCCACCAAGGACAATCCAGCTGACTATTTGTCTAGAGATTTAACTCTATACCAATTAGTTAAAGCTAAAATGTGGTTTACTGGTCCCTGATGGTTGGTTAGTGGTCAGTGGCCAAAACAAAAACCACAAGTCATTGTGATCAATATCACTACCCCCCCATTGAGGTTCCTGAACCCCCTCGAGTTTTAGCTATTAATCGACATCATTACTTCAATTTGAGTAAATTACTAAGAGTTACCGAAATGGTATTTGACTTCTTCAACAAAGTAGGGATAAAATATCGATTTCTGAGTCCAATCAAATATTGGGTCAAACAAGCTCACCTCGAGACTTATGGGAGAGAATATGAACACCTTACAGATAAATTAACTAAGTCTCTGGGTGTGAGATTATTTTTCTTTGACAATTATCAAAAAAATTAATTCCTATTAATGTTACGTTAATCATAACTACCTGGCAAGAGAGGCAGACCTTAAACAGCAAGAGCTGCCAGTGGCTGATATTTAATCTTAAAGCCTAAGATCATAGGACCACGGGAGCAAACCACCAGGCGAAACCACCCGGGTAACACTTATCACTTAGGTCGCTGGGTCCTCCTAGTTGACAACTAATAAAGGGTAGCCAACGGATTCTCACTTTGTATTTATAGAAGTGTGGTGCTGTGCAATGGACTCGAGCTTTAGATACAGACTTGATATGAACATAAGCAGGCAAAGCGTTGCAGAACATGAAATGTGGGGCAGTAATATTGGAAGGTTTGACGTAAATGACCGTTTTCTGTGGCATAACAATTTATTCACAAAACAAACTAAAACTACTGCAACAAAGAATTTATGTTACTTTACGGTCACTCCAGTGGCACATTGAAGAACAGCTGTTCAACAGCCTGATGGACCCACGGTATCCTTATCCCGTCGTCGCTGACTGACTAATGATACTAACTGAACAAAGTGGTGCCCACTGGTGACGCAAGCTTGCAATCAATATTGTCACGGCTTCACGGTGAACAAATACTATAATCACAAAACTTGAATGCTCTCAACGAGGTACCAAGTAACAAGGTGGTTAATCCAAGAATGATAACCCCTTATAAAAATCTTACGTTAACACTTGTCTCTCAGGACAATCAACAACAAAAGTTACTCTAATTGAATTTAAACAATTATGTTAATACACACGTGTCTCAATGACACTTAAATGGCAACAATAACTCGTAAATCAATTAATTACATCAACTTGAAAGCCAAGCATTCGGTGAGTAATTCCCAATTAATTACTGAATACAACAGCCTATTAATTCAGACGAGTATTGATAAAGCCTACTGTCTCTCAACTGACAATTCACTTCCGGTCTTACGACAAGATTACTTTAACGCGGGTAGACTACTGTACCACACAAGGTTACAAGATACTCCGTGTAAACAACAACATCAACACCTGGTGAATTCACTAAGTGGCGGTTACTAATTCTCTTTAATTAGCTACGAGTGCTTAATCCCTCTGTCCGCAGACAGATCTGATCAGTGCAATTGACTCCGATCATAACAGATCGGTCAACCCCTTACGTTAATCAATCAATTAATGACAGCTCGTTAAATCGTTAACACTACATTAGTCTTCACTTGACAATTCCTCCACTGCGTGAACTTCACTGTGATTGTTGCCTTTACACGTCTCTACGTTAATCACAACAATGTTCAACAAACAACAATGACCTCGTTAAGTAAATCGTGACCCCTGGTGACGTTAAATGACTTTAATTCTCACGGAATCCTTCACAGTACACAACGCATTCCACCAAGGACAAACTTATCTACAGTTTACACAAGGTACAACACAGTACATCACAGTACATCCTTGCCACTCACGGCAAAACTTGTAAATGACTTCCCCAGTAAATTATCCACCAATAATTCACACTCTACCACAACACAACAGTACAATAAGCGCTGGCCAAAATAATAATGGAAAATATTTATAACCAAGGGAAACCTCCCTGTTACCACTTTCACTGCTGAAAAAGGGAATCAAATTACAGCAAATTACATACACGGCACATAGATAAAATGAAAACAAATAAAACTCACTTTACTCCACCACTGAATGTGTCTCTAGGTGTCCTCACACACGTCAACCTCACAGTTGGGCTCAACCTCAACTTGGTGACGGCAAACAGGGTAAACTCATAAGAACATAAGAACATAAGAGCATAAGAGCATAAGAACAAAGGCAGCTGCAGAAGGCCTATTGGCCCATACGAGGCAGCTCCTATTTATAACCACCCAATCCCACTCATATACATGTCCAACCCATGCTTGAAACAATCGAGGGACCCCACCTCCACAATGTTACGCGACAATTGGTTCCACAAATCAACAACCCTGTTACTGAACCAGTATTTACCCAAGTCTTTCCTAAATCTAAACTTATCCAATTTATACCCATTGTTTCGCGTTCTGTCCTGTGTTGATACTTTCAATACCCTATTAATATCCCCTTTGTTATGTCCATTCATCCACTCGTAAACCTCTATCATGTCACCCCTAACTCTTCGCCTTTCCAGTGAATGCAAATTAAGCTTTGTTAATCTTTCTTCATATGAAAGATTTCTAATTTGGGGAATTAACTTAGTCATCCTACGCTGGACACGTTCAAGTGAATTTATATCCATTCTATAATATGGCGACCAAAACTGAACTGCATAATCTAAATGGGGCCTAACCAGAGCAAGATATAGCTTGAGAACCACACCAGGTGTCTTGTTACTTACGCTGCGATTAATAAATCCGAGTGTCCTATTTGCCTTATTACGAACATTTATGCATTGATCCTTTTGTTTTAAATTCTTACTAATTATAACTCCCAGATCCCTTTCGCAATCCGACTTCGCAATCTCAACACCATCTAGCTCGTATCTTGTAACTCTATCATCATTACCTAGCCTCAGAACTTTACATTTATCAGCATTAAACTGCATCTGCCAGTCCTTTGACCATTTCAAAACCCTATCTAGATCAACTTGAAGTGATAGTGAGTCCTCCTCCGAATTAATTTCCCTACCGATTTTCGTATCATCGGCAAATTTGCAAATGTTGCTACTCAAACCTGAATCTAAATCATTTATATATATTATAAACAACAGAGGTCCCAAGACAGAGCCTTGAGGCACTCCACTTACAACATTTTCCCACTCTGACTTGACTCCATTTATACTAACTCTCTGTTTCCTTTGGTATAGCCATGCCCTAATCCAGCTTAATATAGCACCCCCAATACCATGAGCCTCTATCTTTTTAATCAGTCTTTCATGTGGCACTGTATCGAAAGCTTTGCTAAAGTCAAGGTACACAACATCACAATCCTTACCACTATCAACTGCCTCAACTATGCTAGAATAAAAAGATAACAAATTTGTTAAACATGAACGGCCATTTATAAAACCATGTTGCGACTCAATTATTAATTTATGTTTTTCAAGATGAAGACGAATTTTATTTGCTATTATAGATTCGAGTAACTTTCCCACAATAGACGTTAGGCTAATTGGTCGATAGTTAGACGCAAGTGATCTATCTCCTTTCTTAAAAACTGGTATCACATTAGCAACTTTCCAAAACTCTGGCACTCTGCCTGACTCTATTGATTTATTAAATATGATTGACAGTGGGTCACAAAGCTCCTCTTTGCATTCTTTCAGCACTCTGGCAAACACTTCATCCGGCCCTGGGGATTTGTTTGGTTTGAGTTTTACTATTTGTTTAATAACATCCTCCCTGGTAACTGCTAAACTCGTCAACCTGTCCTCGTCCCCACCCACATAGACTTGTTGGGCTGAAGGCATATTGTTAAGTTCCTCTTTAGTAAATACAGATACAAAATATTTATTAAAAATACTACTCATCTCTTCATCACTATCTGTTATTTGACCTGTCTCAGTTTTTAATGGACCTATCCTTTCCCTAGTCTTAGTTCGATATAACTGAAAAAACCCTTTAGGATTTGTCTTTGCTTGCCCTGCTATACGAACTTCATAGTTTCTTTTTGCTTTCCTTATCTCTTTTTTAACATTTCTAACTAGTTGTACGAATTCCTGTTCTAAAGTGACCTCCCCATTTTAATCCTCTTGTACCAAGCTCTCTTTTTACCTATAAGATTCTTCAAATTCTTTGTTATCCACTTTGGGTCATTAGTAATCGATCTATTCAATTTGTGTGGTATACTACGTTCCTGTGCTTTGTTTAGAATATTCTTAAATACGTTATAAATTGAATCTACATCGAAATCCCCATTTACATCACCCATCGCTGGGTTCATGTCTCGCTCCAAGACCGGCCCCCACCCCATACCCAAGACTTTCCAATCAATTTGACCCAAAAAATTTCTTAGGCTATTAAAATCAGCTTTTCGAAAATCTGGCACTTTAACAGAATTTTCTCCTACAGGTCTATTCCATTCTATGCCAATCTGATTTCTTTGTGATCACTGTTCCCTAGCTCACTCCCTATTTCGATGTCATTAATTTGTGTTTCCCTGTTAGTTAACACTAAATCTAAAATATTATTTTCCCGTGTTGGTTCCTTAATGTGTTGCGTAAGAAAGCAATCGTCAATTAATTCTAGAAAATCTTCTGCTTCACTATTCCCTGTTTTGTTCAACCAGTTTATTCCACTAAATTAAAGTCACCCATGACATAAATACTGTTAGATCTAGATGCCCTAGATATTTCATCCCATAGATGCTTTGCTTCCATTCTGTCTAAATTTGGTGGCCTATATATAACTCCAATTATAATATTATTTGCTTTTTCGTTTAATTCTATCCAAATAGTTTCTGTGTGTGGCTCAGTTTTGATTCCCTCTTTGAGACTACATTTCAAATTGTCCCTAACGTATATGGCTACTCCACCACCTCGTCTAATATATCTATCTGTGTGAAATAGTTTAAATCCATTTATTTGATATTCGGCTAATAGTTCTCTATTATCAACATTCATCCACGTTTCGGTAAGTGCAATAATATCTATTTTTTCTGTGCAGACAAGAGCATTTAATTCGTTAATTTTATTTCTTAGACTTCTACTGTTTGTGTAATATACCCTAAGTGAATTGTTATTTTGAGGCCCTTCTCTTTCCCTGATCATTTTGCCAATTCCTTTCTCCCGCAAACACATACTTTTATTACATCCTCCTCCAAATCAATTCCCATACCTCTATCTACTAACAGTTTAAACCCAAACAAACACCTCTAACCACTTCTTCCAACGAGTTTGCAACAGCAACAACCCCAGCTCTCGATAGATGCACCCCATCCGAGCATACATTTCATTTCTTCCATAGAAGTGTTCCCAGTTGTCTATATAAGATATTGCATTAGATTTGCAATATCTTTCCAGCCTGCAATTGACACCAAGTGCCCTCGACATCCATTCATTTCCCACTCCCTTTCTTGGAAGAATGCCACATATGATCGGGATTCCTCCCTTGCTCCTAACTAATTCTATTGCTGTCTTGAATTTCAGTATTAGTTCCTCACTTCTAACTCTCCCAACATCATTACCCCCTACACTAATACAAATAATGGGTTTGCTTCCATTTCCCGTCATAATATCTTTCATGTTTCCAACAATATCACCAATACCAGCTCCAGGATAGCAAACCCTAATCTGTTCCCTTTATCTCTGGCACAAACGTTCTGTCCAAATACCTCACCTGGGAATCTCCCACAACCAAAATTCGCTTCGATCCTCCCTTTTTCTTGGGGCACTTTGAGGGACAGCGCTTCAATGTTCCTCGCCGCTATGCCCTTACCTCCACGCTGAACCATAGGTTCACCACAGCACTCGTCCTCCAACACATCAAATGCGTTTCTAATCTTTATGGTATTAGGTGTTTTTTGCCAAGGTCTTCTTAAGACCCTGTCTTTTACAATATGCCAAGACGGGGTCTCCCTAATGCCGGTCTCCTCCTTTGCTTCATCCTGTCGTTGCTTAAGCTGCCTTACCTCCTCCCGCAACGAATCCAGCTCTGTCCTCAGAGCTCCAACCAGACTCACCAACCCTCACCAAACCCTCCATTATTGCTGAATATATTGCTTCACTCGGAGCTCCAGCTAACACAACCTCTCACTGTGACAGCACCTGACTGACTGTTATGTNCCTAGTTCACCTTCTCGCGCTTTAGAGTGACTGATGTTTGTCATAAAATTGCTAAAATCCATACAGTCGAAGAGAGGAGACTTATTCAACTCTTCAAACACATCCTGACAGTCCAAGTTTAATGATGAAAGAGTCTGTGTCTGTATATATACAGACTCGCTTTATCCCCGTACGCAGGTTTGACAACATCATACCAGAACTCATAGAGATGCCTCTTAGCAATTTGAAGTATATGATAACCCAGGTATGTAGGAGTGTTGACTAGGAGAGACTTCTGCTTGATAGCACATATCACATGATCCTTACTAACAAAAGACTCCGCTTGAAGAATAAGTTTCGAGCATGTTTCAGAAATGTCTACGATCTGTGACCAAATGTGGTTTTGTTCCCATATTTAGACACATCTGTGAGACTCTTTCCATATCTAGAGTTTGATACGAGTTTGAAAGCTTTTTTTTATCGCGCATTTGGTACTGGCACGTTCACGAACATTTGTTTCAATGAAGTCTTTAGGTAGCTCTCCTGCTCGAATTCGTAGATGTCGTGAACTTTAGCTACTTCTAATCCAATGCGTATGAGTAACTGTAACAAGTCCAAACTAACCAGGTAATCTGTCTGAGGAAGGTGCGAAGCAATCAACTTAGTGTTGTTTTTAGGCAGACCGCGACTTTCTTCTGTAAGAATATCTTACTGTAAGGTGAAATGTGATCCTCGGTAATGCAAGTATGTGAAAGAACTAGGGGCAGTTCATCTGTATACCTAGCCACCTCCGGTCGGACCTGCAGTGTATCACACAACACCCAATATCCCTTGGACCCATCACATGGGATATTTTCCAAGCCTTGTTCTAGCAGCACGTCACGCTCATTGTGTGTCAGTTTCCGAATCCCCCACGAGGGAGCAGTTCAGTCATACACGCCCCGTAAAGACTATTAAAATCGAGGTAAATGATGTAGCTACTATCTTCCCCTAGATCTAAGCCTGCATGCTGGTTCTCCACATTCGTGTACTGTCTCGTCACACTGGTGAACCCGCCTCGGAGATTCCGACGAAGTAAATCATATAACAATGGGTCAGACACAACATCAAGTCAACTTTCGATTTAAGCAAGAATGCATCCCAAGCAAATGAGGGTAAAGAAATGTAGTGGGAAATGTCTAATTTGTAGAGAGAGCGCATGGTATCTCGCCAGACTGTGAACCCATCCGCTAGCAAACTGTGTCCACTTTGGTAGAGGCAATACTCCCCTATGTTACTTTAGCCAATCAAAAATTTCTATGCTTGTTTTAATCTTTTTTCTGACAACTCTCGCCTTTTAGTGTATTGTAACACTTATCGCGAGAAGGAGGATGAGTCAATCTACACAGACATTAAGGTAAATATCATATCAGGAGATGATTGTTTTACCCTTGAGCAGTTTTTTGGGATGTGTTGTGTTTGTATATAGCTGAGAAGTCTTGGTTGTAAGGTTGATGTAAAGTCATTCCTGGTTACTGACTTTAATACTTAAACGATTACATGACTAGAGTAGCTCCCAAGCTGGTAGGCGTCCTGTGCTTTGTTTACCTCTTCTACTCTCTCTGGCGTCCAGCCGCGCACATAGAAACGGATGGTACCATTTTCTGTGAACATGACATCCCTCCTTTTCTTTAAAAGAATGAATACAGGATGTCTACCATGCTTGTAGCACAAAGCAAAGTTATTGACACAAAGTAAGTTATTAACATATCAAGAGATATTGCATACATTTAACATTAATTAAGCACACAAAGAATTTAAACAATCTTTACCACAAAGGATTTCAATGTTAAAAATACATATGCAATGTTAACAAACATGAAAGAAACTGTAATACAAAGTTACAAAATATTGAATGAGAGATCTGCATTATTCAAACAATATTAAATTTAGTTTAGCATAACAAGTACTTTGCATTACATAGAACACAATTAATCATCATATCGTGTAGGGCGTTTAACATGACGTTTGGACGAGAGTCCTTAAATACAAATATCCCTCGATGAATTGTTTATCGAGTTATAACTCATTTTTTCTTTTTCTTTTGCACGACTTTGCACTTCATCATTTTCTACACTAGTTGGAATCACTTTGAAATAAGCCATATTACGTGTTATACTATGATCTCTATTACTCGCTGTTACCATAGTTCCTTTTACACTAATCACTTTATATGGTTTTGTATCATACGGCATATCTAGCTTTCCCTCTTTTTTCTTTTTAACGAGAACAGTATCTCCAACCTTTATGAATTGTTCCTTTGCACGTTGATCATGAGCAATTTTCATTTTGCCCTTGGCTAGTGCATCCTTCTGAGCGAGACGTTTATCCGTTACCTTGGCTGGCATGACAGGTAGTGCGATTCTCATAGGACGTCCAAATAAAAGTTCGCCAGGCGACTTGCCCAGTGTTCCATGCGGTGTTGCACGGTAGTTCCTGAGAAAAGCATACATAGCTTGTTTCCAGGATCGTCCTTCGGCATGAGCACAGCGTACAGCTTTCATGAGAGGTTGCATGAATCTCTCGACTTCTCCATTTGCTTGAGGATGTAGTGGCATCACACGGCGGTGTTTGAATCCAATATGCTCAGCAAAGTTGACAAAGTCTTGTCCATTAAATGGCGGTCCATTGTCCGTCTTGACAACTTCAGGAATGCCAAAGTTTGAAAAGATCTTGTCGAGCTTCGGGATGACAGCCTTTGCAGATGTGGAAGTGATGATTTCTACTTCTGGATAACGTGAGTGATCATCAATGACTACCATCAAGTACTCTCCAGTTGGTAGCGGTCCACAGAAGTCCATCGATACTTCCATCCATGGTGCAGCAGGTAGTGGTGAAGGTTGTAGAGGTGTTGGTCTTGAAGTATCCACTGCAGCTTGGCAAGGGACACAGGCATCATGCATGTCCTTAGCTTGACGATCAATGCCAGGAAACCACACCTTTTCTCGTAGCAGCTGTTTGGTCCTTACAAGACCTTGGTGTCCTTGATGTGCAAGCTTCAGAGCACGTTGCTGGAGAACAGCTGGAATGACGATACGAGTACCTCGCAGCACGGTGTCGCGTTGTTGCGTAACACTTAATTCTGTCTGGATGCGTTCAAGTGCTTTGAATGCATCTTGGTCAACTCCTGAGGGTGGGATGCGTGGAAACTTTTTCTTAGTCAATGCATCCACTGTTGCTTGCAGAGTTGGGTCCTCTAGGGTTGCAGTACGGATTTCATCAAGAGTGAGAGCCTTAGGGACTGCATCACAGGTTACAGAGTGTACATATTCCTCGGCAACTTGCTGATGCTTGGTGATGGTGAAACTGTTGGCAGGATGTCGACTGATGTAATCAGCGGGATTGCCTGCACCTGGCTTGTATTTCACCGTAAAGTTGTATGGTTGCAGACGAAGAGCCCATCTCTCAATGCGAGCTGGTGGTTTGGACTTTGGATTATTGAAGATGGTCTCCAACGGTTTGTGGTCAGTGACTATCGTGGTAAAGGGTGCACCAAGCAGATACACATTGAAGTGTTCACAGCCCCATACAAGAGCAAGAGCTTCCTTCTCTGTCTGACTGTATCGTTGCTCAACATCTGTGAGAGAACGGCTGGCGTAGGCAATTACTACTCTGGAATCTGGTTGACCAGGTTTGTGTTGGGCTAACACAGCACCTAAACCAACAGGACTAGCATCCACCGTTAACTCAGTGTCCATTGATGGATCAAAGTATGCAGCAGTCGCATTTTCTACTAGTGCATCTTTCACAGCATCAAATGCATTTTGCTCGACATCGCTCCAGTACCATGATGCATTTTTCTTCAGGAGCTCACGTAGAGGCTTCGTAATGGTAGCAAAATCTGGAATGAAGCGAGAACAGTAGTTTGCCATTCCCAGAAAACTATGTACTTCAGTGGATGTTGAAGGAGGTGCAGCATTCTTGATATCTGCAACTTTCTTAGGATCTGGAGACAGACCTTTGTCACTAAGTACATGTCCAAAGAATTCAATTTTATGTTATTGAACTCACACTTTGCTCGGCTTAGCGTCAAATTCTTTTCTCGTAAGCGTTGCAATGTTGCACGAAGAGCTTTGTCGTGTTCAGCTTGGGTACGGCCATAAACAATGATGTCATCAGACATGTTGTCAGCATTAGGTATATCTTGCAATACCTGGCTGATGATGTGCTGGAATACTTCAGCAGCACTGTTAATACCAAAACTCAGGCGCTTGTACCTATACAGACCTCGATGTGTCGTAAACGTTGTGATGAATCGACTCTCATCATCAAGTTCAAGCTGATGATAGCCCTTGTTTAAATCTAACTTGCTGAATACAGTTGCACCATTCAAGCGGTAGATCATATCATCTACAGTGGGTGTAGGATGGCGTTCACGCATTATTGCCTTGTTGGGAACACGCATGTCTACACAAATGCGTATCTCATCTGGATTCTTCGGCTTTGGTGGAGTGACAATTGGGCTTACCCATGGTGTTGGGCCTGTTACCGGTTCAATGATATCTAGTTCTATCAGCCTATCCAGTTCGGCATCGACTTTCTTGCGAGTATGGAATGGTTGTCGGCGATGTGGTTGGGCAACTGGAATTACATCTGGGTTGATATGCAGATGTACCTTGCTATCAGTATAACAACCTATGGATTTAAATCGATCAGAAAATTCAGCAACAATAGCATCAACATTGTTTGCAGATTCCACTGCTACAGCATTAGAAAGCTGAAGTAGCCCCAATTTGGTTGAAGTCTTGTAACTGAGTAAAGACTCCTTTGCATTCCTAACAACATGGAATGTAGTAATGAGCATTGCATTCTTTGACTTAATCTCTGCAGTGAAAGTTCCAATCACTGGTAAGGCTACCTTTGAAGCATAGGCAGTGGCTTTGCCATTATAGTTTTCAAGCTTTGGGAACTGTTTTTTAAATTTCTCATAGTGGCACTCAGCAATGGTGTCAATGTTTGATCCAGTGTCAATGAGAATTTGAGACAAATGCCAGCAATGTATACTATAGTCTCTGGGTTGTTTGGAAGATCATTCCATTCTGTGATTGCTTGTACTCCATAAATATAATCACATTCACTGTCATCTGAGACTGGTTGTAATGAAATGTTGTCTTGTATATTATTAACATTCTTGATTTGAGGTGCAATATTGTGTTTGCCACCTCGACTCCTATGACTGATCCTCGTACATTGCTTTTATTTATTGATTGTGGTTTCTTTAGTGCGGAACGACACATAGCACCAAAATGACCTAGTTTTCTACACTCATAGCACTTCTTACCTTGTGCAGGACAAACATTATCTTGGTGTGGGTAGTCTCCTCCACAATTGTAACATTTATTGTTGACAACCTCTGATGTGAGTCGTTGTGACTGCTTGAGTCTTGTTCCATGACTCCAGTTGTGATGTGGTTCTCGGCTCAATTTAATGTTAGGTTTGGCATGATATCTTCTATGATCATGGTGTCCTCCCTGAACCTTACATACTTCATGACTGTTAGTAACAGTGGCAGAACCGTTGTTGGCACTGCACTCCATGGCACGAGCATCACGTGCAGCATCTTCCATTCGACGAGCCATATCCAGTATCTTGGTAAGAGAACTTTCATCATCAACAAGTTCTAGAGCTCTTCGACGAAGACGTGTAGATGTGCATGTTTCAATTATTTGCTGTTTGATTTCTTTGTCAACATCAGCAAACTCACAATGGGTTGCTAAACCCTGCAGACGTGTATGGTATTGATCAACAGTTTCATTAGAGAGTTGTTTTGCTCTCCTGAAATGCATAATTTCCATAGCAGTATTTTGCCTTGGTTTGAAATGCTCAGTTAATTTGGCCTTGGCAGTGTCATAATCTTTGGCACCACCAGTGTCTTTCAGTGTATCAAAGATGTCACAAACTCTATCACCTGCATAATGAAGTAGAAAGGCACGCTTTCTTTCAGCACTTTTGATGTCAGAAACTATCAACAAATTTTCAAACCTTTTAAGCCATTTGACCCACCTCTGTGACAGGTTTGTCTGGTCACAGTCAGGATCAAATGCAGGAAACTGAGGTATATTTGCCATTTTTACTGAATAAATGTAAATTATCACTTAAATGTTCCTCAGAATATATAACACTTACTGCACTGTATATGTTATTTAAGAATTCACTGTAATTACTTTAATTTTGCAAAGCACACAAGCATTTTAATGCAAAAGTTCACAACAGTGCACAACACAGCAGCAACTGACTTCTTACCTAGCCCTTGTGTACATGTGTTGTTCCTACTCACAGCAACACAGCAGTTGTTAGCAGTTGGTACAGCAGTTGTCAGCAGTTGGTACAGCAGTTGGCAGCAGTTGGTACAGCAGTAGGCAGCAGTTGGCACAGCAGTTGGTTCACAGCGTGAAGAATTTTGTAGCACGGAGCGTCGTTTCGTAACCAAAACATCAGGTTTTGTACACTGCATCAAAGCGTCGTTTCGTACACAGCGTCGGCAGACATCTATCGCAGATTCCTCAGTAAACAGCTTGGGTCACACAGCATTGGCCAGCACACAGCAACGGCCAGCACACAGCAACGGCCAGCACACAGCAACGGTCAGCACAAAGCATGGGTATGGTGCTCACAGACAGCAGATTTCTCTCCTCCTCCGGGCGTGAGCCAGCATGCTCTTCCTTGTGTTTTGTTGAACAAAATACCTGCGTTCCCAGTTCATCGTCGTCGCCATGTGGTGTCTGTATATAGCTGAGATAGTCTTGGTAGTAAGGTTGATGTAAAGTCATTCCTGGTTACTGACTTTAATACTTATAAACGATTACATGACTAGAGCTCCCAAGCTTGGCAGGCGTCCTGTGCTTTGTTTACCTTCTCTCTCGTGGCGTCCAGCCGCCGCACATAGAAAACGGATGGTACCATTTTCTGTGAACATGACAACAACTACACTAAAACGTTACTCAGTTATCAATCAGAGAGTTTCCTACTATGCTGCCATGACAGATTTATTAAAAAATGCAGATATATAACCAAATCTTATTGGACTTAAGACCACTGCCCAACCACACTTTAAACAGCTTACATATAAAGGGTCCTGGTAGTACAGTCCGGTTCGTTCTCGACGTACAATAAAAATTCCGGGATCCAATCCGGAGCAGAACAGAAATGGTTAGGCACATTTCCTTTTACCTAATGGCTCTTTTCACCTAACAGTGAGTAGGTACTCAGGAGTTAGTCAGCTTGTTGTGGGGTTGCATCGTTGGCAGAGTCAGTAAATCGGCCTGGGGGGGGGGGGACCTCGATAAAAGCCAAATTTGTATGAACACACTTTGGCTTCCTGTACCCCACCACAATGAGTTAATAATGACCGCACCTAGAACTGAAAACATCTCATACACCAGGATACAGTAAACTCTATCTCCCCTCCCCCCCCACCTCCTAACCCGAGAATTCTGGAGCTTCGTAAAAAAATTATAAAAAAAAAATACACACATTTAAGAACGTTACTCACAACATATTAGTTTCTGATGAAGACATTAACATTTTCTAACAATGAAAGGATACATTAAATCCTAACAGTCTCAACCCTAAGCCCTTCAAAACATA
Source organism: Procambarus virginalis (assembly GCA_020271785.1). Taxonomy (NCBI): domain Eukaryota; kingdom Metazoa; phylum Arthropoda; class Malacostraca; order Decapoda; family Cambaridae; genus Procambarus; species Procambarus virginalis. The sequence continues at coordinate 101,331 of WNGS01056191.1, forward strand.
TAAATGGTTGATATCTAAATACGCCCTAAACTGTAGACAAACATCACCTGACAACGACATTTCCTTTGACAGATTATCTTCAAACAATAAGCATCCCTCTTCCTTGACTATGACAGAAATGAAGATGACTCTCGTGTATAGTCATCATGCCAGATACATCAGTGGAATGGCGCCAATGATGTATATGGCATCGGCCAAGTCATACAGCTCCCGAACTCATTTATGACTGCTTTTACCGACTAATACCGACTCATGCGCCTCAGGATACTTCCCTCTCCTCTTTAAAACAGGTACAGATCTCTGTATATCAAAACAAAGCAAACCACACAATGACCCCCCCAAAACTACTTGCCAATTAGCTGACGTGAAACGTGAGGTAAATATATGAAGGTTTAATCAACAACAGATAAACATTACTTCTGAGTTAATGAAATACTTAAAAATTTTGGATTTGAGTCTCATCAATCTACAGGAGATGATCTTAATATCATGACACACTTGTAGGAATCCATCAGTTTCGGGAGACTATTGAGTTGTGCTCTGGTTGTCAGTCCTTGTGCAGCGTCTGGTGTGACTGATGAGGCCGATCGAATGGTAAACTATCCCACACTGAGCACAAGAGAAGCCTGATTCTGGTATGTTTTCCTGGCTACCGGCTTTCCCTCTCTGTCTCTTTGCTTCTGATTGCTTGGCAAGTGACTCCTCGATCCCAGAGAGACCTTTCTGAATAGACTGCCTCCAGGCTGATGGGTCTGGGACCAGTGTTTCCCACGTGGCAAGATCGACGTTCATAGCTTTCACCTCCCTCTTTCACAGGTCTTTGTATCATAGCTGGAGTTGCCTAGGAGTTCCACTGGGGCTGCCGAGCGGTGTGGACGTGTTGTTTGCCCGCTCCGGCAGTTTTGGGGTGGTTGCTGTTTTCGCCGGCAGGGAGTGTGGGTGTCTCTACCCTCCCTGCTGTTCCTGGTGGTGGTGTTTACGATGGGCTGCCCTATTCTGACTGTCGTGCGACTAAACTCCATAGGATTAGAGTTTACTCGCCGTGCTGGTTACCCGTTGGTGGACTTGGTCTTGAGTGACATGCTTCGCGTCCTGGTACAGGATGTGTATGGTGTCGAGCTGGTAACTGCTCGCCATGTCATCATTAAGTTTGTGGGTGAGGCAGTGTACCGTGTGTTTCTCAGAAAGTACGAGGGACGTACTTTGCAGCTGCAGGACGGCGCGGGGTCTGTGACCATTTCGGACCGTAGTGGAGCTGTAACTTATGTCAGTGTACATGGCGCCCCCATGGAGTTTCCTAAGGATCTCCTGCGGCGATTCTTCCAGAGGTACGGCGCCGTCGTCAGTGTGCGGATGAACTCGCTATCGTCTGGCACATATTCCGGTGTGAAGACCAACATTCGGACCCTCGGGATGCGACTGAGGTCGGACATTCCGTCCTCTATCCGGCTGTTGGGGTACTACGTGCGGGTGTTTTATGCCCGGCAACCCCGTACTTGCTTCCGGTGTGGCTTGTTGGGGCATCAGGCTGCCGGGTGTACTGCTGATCCGGTTGCTCCTGTGAACTTGTTCTGTGAGGAGGATTTCCTGCCGCTCCCTCTGGAGGAGGACTCCGGGGGTGAGGAGATGAACGTCCCGTTAGCTGCTGAGGCTCCCCCAGCGTCACCCGACGGTCCCCCGGTTGTCGCTGATCCTCCTCCGGGTGTTGCGGTGCCGTCGGATGTTCCTCCTGACCTTGTCTCTGGCCCTGCCGTTCCCATGGACCTTCCTGGTGATCCCTATGGAGCGTCGCCGTCTGCTTCCTCGTCTTCGGCTGTGGAACATGGCCCTGCGTCCTCCCCTCTGGTCCCTCCTGTGCTGGGTACTGGGGTGGTTGCAAAGCCTCCTACTGTGAGTGGTTCGGTTCCCCCTGTGGTAGAGGCTGCTGCCGTTCTGCGTCGGGTGTCGGCTGGTGGTGCCCGTGTTTCTGGGTCTGCTTCCGGCTCTGACGATATTCGGCCAGTGCCCAAATGTTCCAGGCGTTCGTCGTCCACCTGGGCCGATGTTGGGGATTTTAGTGACTGTGGATTCTCGGATGTGGACGGTTTGGGTCCGAATGCGCTGTTGGCTCCATGGTTAGTGGAGGTGGAGGTCCATGTGCCTGCTGGTGACGGTGGTGATGGTGGCTGTGTCTCGCGTGCGCTTTCTGCTCCTCCACCGGAGGGCTCTCCGCGGTGGGGGGTGGTGGCTTCCGCTGCCAGGGATGGTGGGGATGCTGGTGCTGGGCGTAGCCTGGTGGTGACTTTGCGGAAGGATCCGTGCCGATCGGATTCCCGGCTGTCGTCCGACGGTGTGCCCGTAGCTGCTGGTGCCCCTGTGGTGGTTCCGGATGAGATGGCGTCCCCGGTAGATGGTCTCGACCCTTGGCGGTGGTTGCACCGGGTGGCGTTTCATGTCCAGTTCCCTGGGAGTTTATTTCCGGACAAGTATGTCTGCTGATTTCCTGACTTCTGTTTCCTCTTGTCCTGAGTACCCTTCTGGCTGCTTGTTTGCCCTTGTGTAGTTTGTGCCCGTGACTCCCCCTTTGTTTGGGGCGTAGCAGGTAGTTTGGTGTGGGTTTTCCTTCGTGTATTCATTTATTGTGTTATTTTTTGCCCTATGTGTTATACTCGTGCTTTAAGTGTTGTGATTGTTTGTTGTATATTGTGCTTTTTTCATGTATTTACAAGTTGTTCATAATATTGTGCGTTGTTGTCGGTCCTTCCGGCCGGTGAGATTGTCTTGTTTTGTTTTTTCCTGCTAAATGCTTTATAATGTTAGTGTGTTTTATTGTTTTCTTCGCCGGGCTTGCCTGTTTGTACATTTTTTACTGTTTTGTTTTGCTGTGTGTATCTCATGCCTCTATTGTTACCTTCTCCGGTTTTGATAATTGTTGTGCTGGGCTGTCGGTCCTTCTGGCCATCGGTTTTTTTTTTGTTGTGTTCTGTTTTATTTATTATTTTATTGTATTTATTGTTTTTCCCTTGCATGCTTGCATGTAAAAATATAAATAATAAAAAAAAAACTTGCCCGAGCCAGTGCATTCTTCTCTGCTTCAGCATTATGTACATGCTGGTGGTTCTAGCTCTCCCCAGAACTCTGTTGTTTGTCACCTTGTCCTGCCAGGTGATGTCCAAGATGTGTTGGAGGCAGTGCATGTGGTAGGGGGTTCAGCTGTCTTTCCTGTTGGGCAGAGTTTCCTGGGGCCGGATTCAGGAAGGTACTTACGAAGGTTTTTCCTCTTAGCTAAGAATGTTTTCCTTCTTAGCGCCTTCGTGGCGGCTACGTCGGTATTCAAGTAGCTACACTAAGTGGAAAAACCTTCATAAGTTCATTCCGGGATTTAGGTGTGGTTTCGACCACTCGTAGCTTTATGTAAACTGGATATAACTCAATTTTTCTCTACTACATAACACTGGGATAGATTTTAAGATTTTGGAACATAAACAAAAGATTATAAAAATTGAATCTAGTGAAGAGGAGTCCTTCGTGTTAGTTATATATGCATTCTCTGCTTGAAACTTAAAGTAAATATGTCTTTCATGATAGTATAATTAGTTTTATAATAGCAAGATATTATACCCGTAGTTATTAAGTACATAAACACTGGTGAACATGAAATATGAGAGAAGGTGATGAGCCCTGCCTGATGGGATCATTTACTATCACCAAATGCCCCTGTTCACCTAGTAGTAAGGGTGTACCTTAGCTATACATACCCATTTCTAATTTATTTAATTTGGTTTTATTTTGAAATTAAATCTAGGTGAGACATAAAATAAAAATATGCTGCACAAATGATGTTAGGTAAGGAGAAGGGTAAAAATGTCAAAAACTTTATTCATTGAATACTTAAAGCTATAATTATGACTATATGGACTATTTTAAAAAGAGAAAGGGAAGTAGGGGTCCAAGACCTCTTCCTGTTACACAATTTGGGTGTGGAACAAGTAATTATCAAAAGAAGGGACCATGCCGGGAAGGCTATGTAGCAGTAAGGCAGTGAGGTGAGGCAGCTACTTATTTGAGAAATGCTTATTTTATTTACCTTATAAGCTGAGGCAACTTATTTTATTTGAGGAATACTCAGCTGATTCCTCTACATTTAGCATGGAACAAATTTGTGTCCAAGACCTCTTCCTGTTACACAATTTGGCTGTTTGTAACCAAACTAGAAGTGCTCTACAAATCAAGGAACCCAGAATGTGGAATGACCTCCCGAATCATGTCAAAGGCTGTACCTCTCTCAACCAGTTTAAGAGTTAAACCAAGTACTGCCTAATTAACTCCATGTAACCTAACTTACCTCCTAAATGTCAACCCATGTCTTGCTATTTTTTAAACAACGCTGTTCACCAACATGTGCAATTGCTGATTTATGCTATGTTAACCACCTTTTTTGTATTTTTTATTTCTTCTTTCAACACAATTTATACCTAATCACGATTACTATTAAGTTTTAGTCTGTGTTTTTTCCCCCACACCTTGCCCGAAATGCTATGAGTATTAGTGGCTTTAGGTATTGTATGTACTAGCTCTGTCTATAAATCCAACATTATGTTTGTAAATCAACTGTATGTACTTTTCCTGAATAAAATGTATTTATTATTTATTTTTTAATCGGTAAGTATTAAAAGAAGGCACCAAGCTGGGAAGGCTATGTAGCACCATTGTGTGTAACAATAAACCAATTTTTTTTTAACAAATAATGCACCTGTATGGTAAAACAAATCCTGTCAGCTGTAAAAATATTGATCCAGTTATTTAAATGAAAAATATAATGAAAGAAATATTACTGGTTTATTTTTATCCTATCTTTTTGTACTGTACAGTATATCCAAGGAAGTGAAAAATTGAGACATAATGCACAATTTAATGAATGATTAGCATGGATTAGCAGTTCAAAGAAATATGACTATAACATATCAACATGAGATCTTAATGATCCATGGTCAACATGATTTAATAAGGATAATACAGTACTGTATTTGTAATAATACAAACTATAATTTAAAATCTTTATTACTGATTTTTTTATTAAGAAGATTAGGTATACACAGCAATGTGCTGCTTCCCTATTCTGTATGAAGGACCACACAGTGTAGATCAAAAACCAGCTACAAGCTCATCCAACATCCTCACCTCACAGAATGGCCTGTCATACATGGAATTAGGAGAGAACAAAATACTTAAGGCTGATCTACTAGCCTCCACTGGCAAAATCTGGGTGCAGCACAAGAATATCTTCCAATATTCCTGAGTGTATGAAGTAATTACAGAGCTCAAAATACCTCATACCATTTGGTATGAAGTCACTGATAACAGGGCAATCACAGATATAGTGTTGGAGAGTATGTTCTCTCAAGTAGGACTGAAAACAGATGTTTTTTTTCCACCAAGAAGGCTATAAACCCATGGAACCGCCTACCCACTGAAGCCGTAAATGCCAAATTCCAGCTAAAACATATCATTAAGACAATTGGCGGGCCCTTTAACAAGCCGCCGGCTTTCTGTCCTCTTCGAGGCCACTAGATAGTTAGTGGCCCTTGGGTAAATTCAGTAAATATATACAATAATTGTCAGCGCTTCTTCCGAGCAACAAGGACAGCTACACAGTATCTCTTAGAATTACGTAGGTAAATAACAAATGTAACATACTTGTTTACTACAATGTCGGTGCTGGCTGTAGAAGTTGAAAAAACATTGTTTTACTTCGAAATATACTAATTTTATAAGAAAATTCGACGTAAATAGGAGGCAGTAGAGCTCCGATAAGCGCTAAATCTTCAATATGAAGAATGTTGCTGCTCTCTGATTGGCCAAACGAAACACAGTAGTGACCTCTATCGGCACGCAGGTGAACCAACAAATTTCTTCCTAAGTGAACGTTATTGAATTGCACCTAAGCATCTTCTTAGGGCACACTTAGGAACCTTCGTAGCAAACCCACTTACGAAGAAATACACAGAGCTTCCTGAATCTAGGTCCTGGACTCACTGCCATATAAGAGTGCTCAAGGCACAAGCTCTGTAAACCTAGATTTTGTGTACTCGGTCAGCTTATTGTGGGTCCACACTCTCTTTGTCAGTCTGGACATGGTAGTAGATGCCTTACTGATACGTTTGTTGAGCTCTGTCTCAAGAGAGAGGAAGTCAGAGATTGTGGTGCCTCTGTACACGAAGTCGTGGACCACTTCCAGTTTGTCATCAGAGAAGCCAATGTTAGGTGGGGAGTCCATTCCTTGTCCCATGACCTATGTTTTCTTCAGGTTGATGGAGAGTACAAAGGCCTGGTGTTACGAATCTGTGTTTAATTCTAACATTCATTCCTGCTAAATATGTATGTCCATTGTTTCTCTTCCCCGTTAAGTAAATATAACATGGTATCCAGTTGTATTCCGGTATAATTATGTTTAATTATGTTTGATTTAATTGTCGCATGCTGTAGTGTGCCTGTATTGAATATTGTGTTAGGCTTTTGCATGTTTATTCCTGTGAGAGGAGTCCATGGCGGCTCACTGGGGGGATGACCATATTTGGGAGTGCTCCCGTGGCGGGCCGTATATTCAAGCTAGCGTCAATGTTTCATCATTGAAATTATCCCTGTTATTGATTGTACTTAAATTCCTTTATACCTTAGCAGTGTTATATACACATAATTTTAATTATAATTATGTTCTTAAGTACTACTTTCTGATAGCAGAGTATCAGGAGATTTCATGTGGGTTTTAGTTTGATCTTTTTGGTAGACATCATGCTTGCATCCTGGAGGGACGCCAGTCACGTGGGTAGAGCAGGCGGGTGGAGACATGTGTTGAGATAAGTTTGTGGATTTTTGTTTTATTGCTTAGTTTACAAAGCTGATTTTCTGATTAGACTATTATGCTCTTACCCATCTATTCATTTATGTTGATATGAAATGATTTATGTTTATACAGTGCTGTTGTAAGATTAATTACTGGTGTATTAATATTTCTGGCTACCTGCATTTTTCCATGTATGTTATTTGTATGTTCTTTGTTACCCTTACCTTAAGTATATTGCTTTGTTAAGTTAGCAGTTGCATTATTTTCCCTAAACAATTACTGAGGCAAGGCTGTATATTATTATATGTTACCAACTGCAACAGAGGAACCATACCCAGAGGTCGAGGGCTGTAACAAAGTGAGGGCCTATGTCCGTGATATTTAATAACCATAATTTTAATGTACTAATTAGTTGTGCATGATATTAATTGTTAATGCCTTCCTAGGTACTGTGTGGTTAACTAGTGATACCGTAACCAAGCCTGTGTACCATTTCTCTGTTCATTCGAAGCTGCTTGTGGAAGTTTTCTCAGCACTTCACAATTGAGGTAAGTGTTCAGCTTGTGCCAGAGGCCAAGCAAAGCCTTCAGTGTTGTTGTAATTGCTAGTTGTGTTAATTGAGCTGACAATGGAGGAACAAGTTGCTGTGTTGGTGGTGCATCCAAACTTTGGTGAAATTAAAGACTTGAAAAAGTCTGGATTGTTGTACATGGCTGAAAAATTAAAGTTGATAGTTTCCATGAGAATGTTAAAGGCTCAGCTAGTAAGAGTCATTGTCACACACTTGGTGGAGGAGGAGAAACTTGACGAGGAGTGGTTAGAGGAGTTAGAAGAAGAGTCAAGTGACCAGGTGGGAATTCTAAAGTTAGAGATGGCGAAGTTAGAAGCAGAGAACAGTTGTTGGAGATGCAGAATCACCAAAAACAGCTGGAGTTGGAGACTCAGCAGCAGATGCTTGAGGCTCAGAACCAGCAAAAACAGTTTGAGATTGATTCTCAGTTGCAACTAGAAGAGCAGAAAACTAAGCAGTTAGAAATTCAACAGAGTATAGCAGAAAACAATAACAGATTAGAGGAGCAGAGAATTGCAGCAGGGCATGGTAACACTAGTAATCATACAAATAGTACTGATAGCTCTTCAGAGTATAGGAAAAATGTTGATATGCCTAAATTCAATGAGGAGAACCCAGAAATATTCTTTTTACATTTCCAGAAGTTTGCAGTCAGTATGAACTGGCCTGTGGATCAATGGGTTGCCATTATACAAAGACAATTTAAGGGGAAAGCCCAGGAAATTTTTGCATCTCTTCCTGACGCTAATTCTTTCGATTTTAAATTTGTCAAACAGAGCATCTTAAATGCATACCAGCAGACCCCAGAGGTTCATAGACAGAAATTTAGAGGTGTAAAGAGAGCACATGATCAGACCATTTCTGATTTTATAAGAGTTAAAATAAATAATTTTGATAGATGGGTAAAAGCACTTTCCATTTCAGATTTTGAAATTTTAAGAAACCTCATAGTAACAGAGGAGATTTTAGGTTGTCTACCAGAGAAATTATCCTTGTTTATAGCTGAACATAAACAGACCAATGACATTATGAAACTAGCCAAGCTAGCAGACGAACACGAATTACTCACTAAGGTGCCTTTTCGAGCACAATCAAATACTTATAACTCTAAGAGTAATTATCATCTTCCTAAATCTCATGTTTTCCAGCCCAGACCAGCTAACTCACCTACTCCCCTGAACTCTTCTCCTGTAAAGCCAAAGATTGAGAAACAGCAGACAGGGTTGTCACCCTTCAATAATGTAGTGTCTAAACCTGCAGTTGGTTCGGTTGTTTCTACCACTGGCAGATATTGCACGCATTGCAGGAGAAGAGGTCATGTGGTAAATTCCTGTTATGCCTTGCACCCTGAGTTGAGACCTTCCGGTCTGATTATGAGACGGGGTGTGCAAGTCATTAACTCTAATGTTGTTCCAGTCATGCCAAATTGGATGACTAACTTTAAACCGTACCTTTATTCGGGTATCTTAAAGCCAGTGCTGTTATTAAGGGACACTGGTGCTTCCCAATCTCTAATTTCTCACCGTGCTCTTGCTGATGTTAGCACAGAAGACACTGGTGAAGTTGTATTATTGCAGGGAATTGGAGGTCATGTCCAGCGTGTACCATTAGTAAAAATTCACCTGAAATCAACTATTACACCGGGTTGGTGCACTGTAGCAGTTAGTGAGCAGTTGCCCATCCCTGGGGTTGATGTTATTGTGGGTAATGATTTTGACAAGTGTCAAGTTAGTGGGACAGAGTGTCCTATCATGTTTACTAATCCTAGTTGTGCACTGGCTCAACCAGATGCGGATGATGGTGTCATCTATCCAGCCTGTGTTGTGACCAGATCCATGGGTAAGCAGGGTGAGGTAAATCCTGTGACTCCCAAGGTGGATGATGTCGAAACCAGGACCCCTTCTGACAGGGAGGTGGAGGTGGACCTTGAAGATACATTCTTAGCTCACGCGGATGTCGAGTGAGGCTGGTGCCATAGTCATAATTTATTCTGACCCAGATGGTCTGGAAGAGGTGGCCCAGGTACCAGTTATTTGCCCGCTCGCTCCAGCTGTTGAGTCCCAGACCTTGAGTGAGTTGCAGAGTACTGATCCCAGTCTAGCTGAATGTTATACAGAAGCAGCTGACACTATTGATACTTTGGATGAGAGTACAGATTGCTATTTCAATGATAGATGTTTGATGAGACGATGGAGACCACCAGGAACTCCCTTATCAGATGATTGTGAGTCTAGGACTCAGCTCGTCGTACCTAAGGAGTATAGGGAGCAGGTATTGCAAGCTGCCCATGATGACCTTATGGGAGGTCGCCAAGGGATCTCCAATATGTATCATAAAATATGTAAGTTTTTCTATTGGCCAAAACTCAAAAAGGATGTGGTCAGATATTGTCACAATTGTATTGTATGTCAAGCTGTTGGTAAACCTAACCAGACTGTGCCACGAGCACCCTTACACCCTATTGAAGTGCCAGAGGAGCTTTTTACACATGTGGTGTTGGATTGTGTCGGTCCCTTACCCCGAACTAAATCAGGAAATATGTTTGTTTACTATCCTATATATGACCACCAGGTTCCCTGAAGCATATGCCTTGCGTAACATTAGGGCTTCTACACTCATAAAGCACTTGGAACGGTTTTTCTCATTATTTGGTATGCCCCGTATCATTCAAACTGATAATGGGAGCAACTTTTGTTCCACAACTTTTAAAACTTTTTGTAGTTCTTTTGGAATACAACATAACTTCTCTAGTCCTTACCATCCTCAGAGTCAAGGGGGAATCGAGCGGTTTCACCAAACCCTAAAAAGGATGTTGAAAGCAACTGGGAAGATTCACCCAGACATTGGGATGACAATTTACCATTTGTACTATTTGCTGCCAGGGACGGATTGCATACTGCCCTAGGCTGCTCTCCTTTTGATCTTGTGTTTGGACATCAGGTGAGAGGACCTTTAAAAATGTTGCAGGAGAAATTGTTGGGAGATGTAACAGCTAGGCAGAGTGAACGTTACCTGAAGGATGTGAAGAGCAAGCTGTCTCGAACGAAGGAGTTGGCGTTACGACATCTGGGTGAGGCACAACAGGTAATGAAGGAGCGGCATGATAAATGGTTCAAGGACAAACTCCGAGTTTTTGAACCAGGAGATTTAGTAATGGTCTTGAAGCCTCGTATGGGAACTTCTATGTCACACAAGTTTGAAGGACCTTATCGAGTGGTAAAACGTCTTGGTGAACTTACCTATAAAGTCTGTAACCCCAACCATAATCTTCAAACAATGATTGTGCATGTGAATCGTTTGAAGGCTTATTGTGGGGACAGTATTGTGGGTTATTGTGTAACGGAGGAGGTAAACCCTGAGGAGACAATTGTTGTAGGGGAAGATGGTAATCCTCTTTTATCTAATTCCAGTTCCGGGGAAGAATTGTTGTGTCATTTGCAGGATGAGCAGAGAGCAGAGTTCCAGGACCTTTTGAAGATGTTCTCCAACTTGTTTGGGGAGGTACTCAGACACCTTTCATTACTCATGATGTTCAACTGACAGAGGTAACTCCAATTCGGCTACACCCTTATCGAGTACCCCCGAGAAACGACGTATCATCCAGGAGGAAGCTGATTATCTTCTTCACCATGGGTTCATTCGACCCAGTCAGAGCACTTGGAGTTCACCGTGTTTAGTGGTACCAAAACCAGATGGAAAATGGCGGTTAGTAGTGGCTTATAGGAAGTTAAACAAGGTAACTGTAGTTGATGTACCCACTACCCTTACTAGAAGACTGCATTAACGAGAGTGGTCATGCTAAATATGTATCTAAACTAGACTTACTTAAGGGATATCACCAGATACCACTTACTAACTTTGCTAGGGAAGTGACAGCTTTTATCACCCCTGATGGAGTATATGAATTTAATGTGACGCCATTTGGACTAAGAAATGCCCCAGCAACTTTTCAAAAGTTGATGAATTCCTTGTTAATTAAAAGATTTGCCGGATTGTAGAGCTTACTTAGATGACATTGTGATTTTTAGTAAGTGTTAGAAAGTTCATATGTCCAGTTTGAAACAATTGTTTGCAGTGTTACTACATGCTAATCTAACTATAAATGTAAAAAAATGTAGCTGGGCTAAGGGAACAATAGTTTACTTAGGTCATGAGGTCGGACAAGGTAAGATAGTCCCGTTGCTAGACAAGATCCAGGTAATTGTGGATTACCCCTACTAACGAGTAAGAAATCTGTGCAGAGGTTTATTGGGATGTGTGCATATTATAGAAGATATTGTAAGAATGTTTCCATTATGGCTGCACCTATAACTAATCTACTTAGAAAGCAGGTAAAGTTCAAGTTTAAACTTGAACTTCTGACACTCCTGTCAGAAGTAAACTTCTGACAGGAGTGTCAGAAGTTGAAAGGAATTCTCTCAACGTCACCTGTACTAGCCAGTCCACAATTTGATAAACCATTTATAATGCACATAGACGCTTCGGATTTAGGAGCAGGTGCGGTTCTTTTCTAGGTAGGAACAGTTGGTTTAGAGCGCCCTGTATACTATTTTTCTTGTAAATTTGATAAGGCACAAACTAATTATTCTGTGGTTGAGAAGGAAGCACTTTGTTTGATTTTGGCAGTTAAGAAGTTTGAAACATAGCTGTCAGGTAATCAAGTTGTCATATACACAGATCATAATCCCCTGATATTCATTAACTCCATGAAGTATAAGAACAAAAGAATTCCTAGATGGTCTTTGATTTTACAAGAGTTCAACATAGTAATTAGACATATCCCTGGAAGGCAAAATGTAATTGCTAATGCCTTATCCAGGGGATTCCCCATTGCAGTGCTGTAATGTGAATTGTTCTATGCATGAGGATGTTTACCTTTTGGTTATGTTTATATGTGTCATTTAATTGATTGTTTATACATGGATTTTGTGTTGTTGGAATACTCAATGCTATACTTTGATGCAGTTAAAAAATGAAATCAACCTTCAGTTAATTTCATTTTTTCTTAAGTGCCAGGAGGGATGTTACGAATCTGTGTTTAATTCTAACATTCATTCCTGCTAAATATGTATGTCCAATATTTCTCTTCCCCCGTTAAGTAAATATAACATGGTATCCAGTTGTATTCCAGTATAATTATGTTCGATTTAATTGTAGCATGCTGTAGTGTGCCTGTATTGAATATTGTGTTAGGCTTTTGCATGTTTATTCCTGTGAGAGGAGTCCGTGGCGGCTCACTGGGGGGATGACCATATTTGGGAGTGCTCCCGTGGCGGGCCGTATATTCAAGCTGGTTATTGATTGTACTTAAATTCTTTTATACCTTAGCAGTGTTATATACAGATAAGTTTAATTATAATTATGTTCTTAAGTACTACTTTCTGATAGTAGAGTATCAGGAGATTATATGTGGGTTTTAGTTTGATCTTTTTGGTAGACGCCATGCTTGCAGGCTGGAGGGACGCCAGTCGTGTGGGTAGAGCAGGCGGGTGGAGACATGTGTTGAGGTAAGTTTGTGGATTTTTGTTTTATTGCTTAGTTTACAAAGCTGATTTTCTGATTAGACTATTATGTGCTTACCCATCTATTCATTTATGTTGATATGAAATGATTTATGTTTATACAGTGCTATTGTAAGATTAATTACTGGTGTATTAATATTTCTGGCTACCTGCATTTTTCCATGTATGTTATTTGTATGTTCTTTGTTACTCTTACCTTAAGTATATTGCTTTGTTAAGTTAGCAGTTGCATTATTTTCCCTAGACAATTACTGAGGCAAGGTCAAATATTATTATATGTTACCAACTGCAACGGAGGAATCATACCCAGAGGTCGAGGGTCATAACACCTGGCAGGCCTTGCTGAAGCAGGTCATGAGCGGTTGCAGGTCTTCAGCTGAGTGGGCAGTGACTGGTGCGTCGTCGGCAAAAAGGAAGTCACGCAGACACCTCAGCTGAACCTTTAACTTTGAGCTTAGCCTGGCGAGGTTGAAGAGCTTTCCATCTAACCTGGTCCGAAGACGTGCTGCAGCATGTGGCAGATCTGAAGGCGTGCTGCAGCATGTGGCAGATCTGAAGGCTGCTGCAGCATGTGGCAGATCTGAAGACGTGCTGCAGCATGTGGCAGATCTGAAGGCTGCTGCAGCATGTGGCAGATCTGAAGGCGTGCTGCAGCATGTGGCAGATCTGAAGGCGTGCTGCAGCATGTGGCAGATCTGAAGGCGTGCTGCAGCATGTGGCAGATCTGAAGGCGTGCTGCAGCATGTGGCAGATCTGAAGGCGTGCTGCAGCATGTGGCAGATCTGAAGGCGTGCTGCAGCATGTGGCAGATCTGAAGGCTGCTGCAGCATGTGGCAGATCTGAAGGCTGCTGCAGCATGTGGCAGATCTGAAGGCTGCTGCAGCATGTGGCAGATCTGAAGGCGTGTTGCAGCATGTGGCAGATCTGAAGGCGTGCTGCAGCATGTGGCAGATCTGAAGGCGTGCTGCAGCATGTGGCAGATCTGAAGGCGTGCTGCAGCATGTGGCAGATCCGAAGGCGTGCTGCAGCATGTGGCAGATCTGAAGGCGTGCTGCAGCATGTGGCAGATCCGAAGGCGTGCTGCAGCATAACTGCGAAAAAAAAACGAATAGGGTTGGAGCCAGGACGCAGCCCTGCTTTACTCATCTTCAGATGTTGAAGGTGTCTGATGTTGAGCCAGCAAAGACTACGGTACCCTTCATGGTCTCGAAGAAAGATCTGATGATGCTGAGAAGCCTGAGTGACCATCCGATCTTGGGGAGGATCTTGAACAGGCTATCCCTGCTGACAAGGTCGACGGTCTCCGTCAGATCTATGAAGGCTACGAAGAGTGGCTGCTTCTTTTCCCTGCATTTCTCCTGCAGTTGTCTGAGGGAAAAGACCATGTCGATGGTGAACCTGCTTGATCGGAATCTGCACTGTAATTATGGGTAGACTCACTCTGCAAGCACTTTGGGCTCTCTTCAATGTGACTCTAGCAAACAGCTTTCCGCCAATGCTGAGGAGGAAGATGCAGCGGTAGTTGTTGCAGTCGCCCCTGTCGTCTTTTTTTTTTTGTACAACGTAATGATGTTTCCATCCCTCATTTCATGTGGCAACTTTCCTTCTCTCCAGTAGAGGCAGAGAATTTCATGCAGCTCCATGAGTAGGCTACGCTTGCAGAACTTCAAGGCCACGACCGGAATGCCGTCTTTTGCAGGATATGTGCCACACGCTTGGGAGTTTAGGGCCTCGCTGAGTTCTTTGAGGATCGGTTCACTGTTGAGCTTCTTTAACAAAGGCAGGCACTAAATGGCGCTCAGGACGTCTTTGGTGATCACATACCCTAGCATATAGCTCGTAGTAGTGCTCGCATCCAGCAATTCAGTTGTAGTATCTGGTCCTGAATCACCTCGCCTGTGGTAGATTTCAAGGGGGGGGGCGGTCTTCTGGATTTTGCCAATAGCCTGCTCGATGCCATCTATCAAACATTTTCGCGTTTTCTAACTGTACTAAAAATGACATTTTACTGTTTTAGAAACGTTTTAAATTATCTTTAATATATGTGTTTTGAGAATTTGTAGAAACGAGTACAAAATGTGAGGTCATAACGTTTTAATAAACCATGTTTTAAATGATATGATATAATGTTTTGGAGCAAAGGTTTTTAAAACGTTAATTCTAATTATTAATTATTGCAATTATTGGGTATAATTATATATATATTGCATTTAGATGCAATATATATATTCCTTATTGCATTCAGATGCAAAATATATTCCAATATATTTCCTTCCATAAAGGGAAGGAAAACCCTGATTTTAAACCTCCTCTGCCCTGCGGTCATACCTCTTTTTTGGGAAAGGCTTCAGGAGTCAACCTCGAGGAAAAATCTGGAGTTGGAGTCCCGAAGGCAGTTCGTTGTTGACGTCGACCTCGTTCTGGCAGCTCCTGCGACGTTGCTGGAACCATGTGTATTGGCATTTGGCTTTCTATTGGATAATTTCAGCAACGTGGAGAGGGGGGACCTGCTGCATGGGTAACAGCTTTTCCTCCATATCTACCTACCCAGGCTTTGCGCCCTGTCAGGGCGCAACTCTATAGTCTTCCGAGACTGAAAGATGCCTACTACTATTAGAAGAGAGAGAGAGAGAGAGAGAGAGAGAGAGAGAGAGAGAGAGAGAGAGAGAGAGAGAGAGAGAGAGAGAGAGAGAGAGAGAGAGAGAGAGAGAGAGAGAGAGAGAGAGAGAGAGAGAGAGAGAGAGAGAGGAGAGGAGAGGAGGGAGAGGAGAGGAGGGAGGGGGTTGAGATAGAAGAGTGAGAGAGAGAGAAGAGGCAGCGAGTTAATTGCCTCTGCCCCCTCTCTGTCCCCCCCCCCCCCAGCTTGCCCTATCACAACATAGCAGGGAAAGGGAAAAACATGGAAGGGAGATGCACCATGGGCACAGGAAAAAGTCAAAGTGACCTAATGAAGGAAACGTTTGCCAAAGTTTGGGAGGAAATCATGAAGGAGATGCATGAAAGGAAGAATAAAATAAACAATTTGCAAAGTGAGCTGACACCAGCAAAGGAGGAGATAAAACCCCTCACAGAAAACAATACTGAGGCTGAGCATCAGATAATATTCAAAAGGAAGATGGAAAAGGTTCATTGGAAGTGAATGCCTCTGTACACGAAACATTTGTAGAAATACTGAAAAAGAGCTATGAAAAAATGGCTACAGTGAGGGAGGTAGCCATGAAAGCAGCCACCTCACAAGAAGCAGAAAGGCGCACTAGTCAGCTTCTGGATAGAAAAAGATTAGTGGTAGCTATGGGTATTAAAGAGCAGGAAGGCTCCACTAGGACATAATGGAATGATAAGAACATAGTGGCAGTGAATGAAATACTAAAGAGGCTAGAGATGGAAAAGGCTGAACATAACATTAAGAAGGTTTTCAGGTTAGGCTGGTACAACAAAGACAGAAACCACATGATAAAGATATTGTTTGCAAACGAGACCTCGAAGGAGAATATTCTAGCCAATAAGAATTGGGTAGAATATTGATGAATTTTGATTTAGAGTTATCGAATGAATTTCATTTATCGATAACTCTATAGTACACCATGTGGCGTTTCTGAAGGACACAGCCACAGGCAAAGAGTTATCGATGAACGAAATTACACAAGTTTCACGCACTGAGAACGAACAATAGGCTTGCACTGATCATTTAACATACACTTTCGCGCTGTCAGCAAACAGAAAATTAACTAGCGCAATGTGCTCTCAGTGTTTCGGGCGATCGAGCGGCAACACTGAAAAGTGTATACTATTTTCACTGTGCTGACCTTAATTTTCGATGTACATAATTCATTTTTGCACCAATGTGTTTGCAATAGAATATTCTACAAGAACATATGTATAAAATGTCACCAAAGCATGAGTTAAACCACCACCAAATAAAGAAACTACGTCGATCACTAGCCGTGAGCTCCAAACAGCGATGAGATGTTTCCATTCTTTTCAGGGTTGTCAACTTCACACTTGTCCTACAGCGTTAAATTTGGGATCACTGAGATCGCAATGACATTCCCTACACGGACATATGCATATAAATGTAGAATCATGATCGCGGTCTACCCGCAAGAGTGTGGGAATTGGGGGTAGTGTTACCCGTTACCGCACCTAGGCGAAACCAGTATTGAAAAACGAGTATTCTTTTCACTATCCTGACCTTAATTTTCTATGTACGTATTTCATTTTTGTACCAATGTGTTTGCAATAGAATGTTCTAGAAGAACATATGTATAAAATGTCACACAAGGATGCGTTAGACCGGCACCAAATAAAGAAACTACTTCGATTACACTCGTCGTATCAACAATACAATAGTTTTACCATGAAGATACGATACAATGCCGTTCTCCCAAATAGGTTATGTGGCTATTAGAGCAAAGGTAAATTTTATGGCAAACATGTTCATACTATCCCCAAGTCGATTGGAAAAGAATTGAATTTTATAGAAATATTTTTTCATCAGACTTAAAAATACGTCCGTCGGTCAAATCAAGAGAAAAATAGTGGACCCAACTTTGGGTCCGGAAAGGAGGAAAGTGATAATTATATAATATTAACATACACACAGTTATAAAAAGACCTGTCCTAACTTACAACAAAGAGGAAACACTTAACTTAATAGCCACAAGGCTATACTGATCAGACCACCAACCTCGACCTTCCCCATAGAATGAATGAGGACGAGCGCACACATTTTTTATGGACACTGATGTCGTGTTCGAACGAGACATACGTTCAGACGTGGGTCCTTGATACCTTGAGGATACCTTGAGGTGCTTCCGGGGCTTATCGTCCCCGCGGCCCGGTCATCGACCAGGCCTCCTGGTTGCTGGACTGATCAACCAGGCTGTTGGACGCGGATGCTCGCAGCCTGACGTATGAGTCACAGCCTGGTTGATCAGGTATCCTTTGGAGGTGCTTATCCAGTTCTCTCTTGAACACTGTGAGGGGTTTGCCAGTTATGTCCCTTATGTGTAGTGGAAGCGTGTTGAACAGTCTCGGGCCTCTGATGTTGATAGAGTTCTCTCTCAGAGTACCAGTTGCACCTCTGCTTTTCAACGGGGGTATTCTGCACATCCTGCCATGTCTTCTGGTCTCATGTGATGTTATTTCTGTGTGCAGGTTTGGGACCAGCCCCTCTAATATTTTCCACGTGTAAATTATTATGTATCTCTCCCGCCTGCGCTCAAGGGAATACAGATTTAGGCTCTTTAGTCGGTCCCAATAGTTTAGATGTTTTACCGAGTGGATTCTAGCAGTAAAGGATCTCTGCACGCTCTCCAGGTCAGCAATTTCACCCGCAGTGAAAGGGGCTGTCATTGTGCAGCAGTACTCCACTCTAGAGAGCACAAGCTCTCTAGAGTGGGTCTAGTTAAATATTAATATGATTTAATGGATATCCATCTTCTTAATCAATTGCTTAGAATTGTTAAGCAGATCTAAGCTAGTAATTTCAGTAACAATCATTTTAGCACAAATGGAGCTATACTATTAACCAATTCCTATTTAAAATGTAGAACATTAAACAGGACCAGTGGTAGGTCTGGTACTCTATGGGCTGCCAGATGCATGATAAAGCATCAGGCATTTCTCTATCTTAAACTACCAAAGGGCCCAACTTTCACAATGGGTGGCAAAATGGAAATCTAGTTACATGCAAAGGTTTAGTATACTGAAACTAATAGGTACATAATAAACTTTACAATGAACCTGAGGTGTAAAACAGCATTGCCGTCGCCGCATTTTTAAGGTGGAGTAAGCTACCTACATTATTTGTATTACATCCCATTAGTCCAACTTACACTGGGAAACTCAGCATAGTTGGCCTTAATCCGCCAACAAGTATTAATAATCAATCTAGATTCCTGGTAGCATCTCTCTGGTTCCAGTAAATCAATATTACTATTATTAGTACTTCCCATTTTCTTGGAGTTATAAAATAAATATAAATAATTATGTTTATTCAGGTAAGGTACATACATAAAGTGATTTTACATAAATGGATCGATTTATAGATAGAGCTTAGTACATACAATGCCTAAAGCCACTATTACGCAATGCGTTTCGGGCAGGAAAAACATTAATATCTAAAACTTAATACTAATTGAGCATAAAGAATAAAATGTTATGGGAACAAATACAAATAAAGATAAAAGAAGGGGGGAACATGAATGAAAAAGCAGCACAAATACAATAGGTCGACAAACAGCGTTTAAAAAAAATAAAAATAACACATGGGTTGACAATAGAGGGGTAAGGTAGGTTACAGGGAATTTATTAGGTAGTGTTTAGTTTTAATCTTAAACTGGTTGAGAGAGGTACAGTCTTTAGCATGGTTGGGAAGGTCATTCCACATTCTGGGTCCTTTGATTTATAGAGCATTTCTAGTTTGATTAAGTCGTACTCTTGGAATATCAAAACTGTATTTATTTCTGGTGTGGTGCTCATGGGTTCTGTTACAACCTTCAATGAAGGTTTTGAGGTCAGGATTGGCATTTCAGTTCAGCGTTTTATATATGTATAATACACGTGAGAGAATGTGCAGTGACTTAATATCTAACATTCAGAGATTTGCGTATGGGTACCGAGTGATGTCTGGGGCCAGAGTTGGATATTGTCCTAATAGCAGCTTTGTGTTGTCGGACACTCGGATTTATTGGTCGCAGCGTAGGTAACAAGACACCTGGTGTGGTTCTCAAGCTGTATCTTGCTCTTGTTAGGCCCCATTTGGATTGTGCAGTTCAGTTTTGGTCGCCGTATTGTATAGTGGATGTAGGTTCACTTGAACGTGTCCAGCGTGGGATGACTAAGTTAATTCCCCAAATTAGAAATCTTTCGTATGGGGAAAGATTGACAAAGCTTAAGTTGCATTCACTGGAAAGGCGAAGAGTTGGGGGTGACATGATGGAGGTTTACGGGTGGATGGGTGGACGTAACAAAGGGGATATTAATAGGGTATTGAAAGTATCAACACAGGACAGAGCGCGAAACGGTGGGTATAGGTTGGATGAGTTTAGATTTAGGAAAGACTTGGGTAGGTGCTGGTTCGGTAACAGGGTTGTTGATTTGTGGAACCAATTGCCGCGTAACATTGTGGAGGTGGGGTCCCTCGATTGTTTCAGGCATGGGTTGGACATGTATATGAGTGGGATTGGGTGGTTATAAATAGGAGCTGCCTCGTATGGGCCAATAGGCCTTCTGCAGTTGCCTTTGTTCTTATGTTCTTATGTTCTTAATTAGAAGACGTAAATGATTTTGGGTAGTAGAACCCCAAGCACAAATACCATAGTTGAGGTATGGATAGATGAGGGAGTAATCGAGAGTAACCAGAGCGGGTACATAATATCTGATCTTAGAAGAATGCCAACAGTTTTTGAAACTTTTTTTTCTATATTTAGAATGTGTCCCTGGAAATTCAGCNGGTGGAGGACCGCTCCCAGAGTGAGGAGCCGCCGCCGGGCAAAGGTGGAGCATGGACCAGCCCAAAAGGGGGAGTCTACTCTCACAGTATGTAGAGAGCAAAGAGATGTTAGGTGCGAACATATTGTTGGTTTTTTTCGTTATGTGGTTAAGGGAAACGTTTTTATTGGCGTGTAAATGGGTTGCAGGTTTGTCTTTGGAAGAAGTTGCTGATAGAACTTCGAGGCCAGTAGAGGAGGATTCAGTGGATGGAACTCCAAGGCTATTGAAGAAATACTGAGCTCTGTGGAAGAGCAGACCCTATAGTGAGGAGTTGGACCTCAAGCTGTGAGAGGAGAAGCAGTGGAGAAGAGTTTACATGCTTTTGTGATACCAGTGGTGAAGCACCATTGTTGACCAAGGAAGACTTCATGGTGTAGGAGCCAGGAGCGCTGTGGAGGACCCTGGTAGAAGTGGTGAAGCACCACTGTTGCTCAAGGTGCAGCAGCCTGGAGGAGCTGCAGAGATCCTGGTAGATAAACCCGGAAGAACCTGAAGATGTCAGGGTAGTGAACTTCCAGATGTGGAAGGGAAGTTCTGGTTGATTACTTGTAGGGAGTTGGTAGAGTGTTTGGTTGTCATTAGCGTGCAAGACGCAGTGAAAGGTGAGTGTGTTTATTTTTGTGCCAAGGAGTACTTATACTGAAGTATAGAGTTACAGTCGTAGGCTGGATTACCTGCAGAGACATACATATGTGTTCTAGGACTGATAGGGTGATCGATTGATCATTGTTGTATATCAAGGAACATTTATACTATATTTATGTTATTGCATTCATACGCTGGTTTTCCTTGCACATGTTATAGATATATATTCTCTTGCTGATAGTGCAACATTGTGTTACAAGACTTGACCTACTTGAGGAGTTTGGTAGTATAGGTGGTGAATCAGGAGATAGGATACCACTTGATAAGCAGATGATAAAGTTCTGATGGTGTTGAGTGTAACCTGACTGAAATAGTATAGAGTGTAGGATTCATTATTATCATTATATGTGTGTATGTATTGTGTATGTGCTTTGTCCAGTAAATGTATTCAAATTTGCTGGTGTTTGCCCTTGTCCTAGTGAGGCTTCCCAGGAAGTAGGAAAGAAGGAGAGGAGAGAGAGAGAGAGAAAGAACCAAGAACACAGCTGTGGACAGGGTAAAACGGAATAATAATAAGTTAAAGGGATTCAGGAGATCATATCACATAAGGAGAGAGTGGGGAGTCACAGTGGCTCGAATACTCACCTAGGTGTACTCACCTAGTTGTGTTTGCGGGGGTTTAGCTGTGGCTCTTTGGTCCCGCCTCTCAACCGTCAATCAACTGATGTACAGATTCCTGAGCCTACTGGGTTCTGTCATATCTACATTTGAAACTGTGTATGGAGTCAGCCTCCACCACATCACTTCCTAGTGCATTCCATTTACTAACTACTCTGACACTGAAAAAGTTCTTTCTAATGTGTCTGTGGCTCATTTGGGTACTCAGCTTCCACCTGTCCCCCCTTGTGCGTGTGCCACCCATGTTAAATAATCCATCCTTGTCCACCCTGTCAATTTCCCTGAGAATTTTGTACGTGGTGATGATCCCTCTAGCTCTTCTGTCTTCCAGCGACGTGAGGTGCAGTTCACGTAGTTTGTCCTCATAACTCATGCCTCGAGTGGGTGTGTGCACGTGACAACGAGGCTAAGTATTGGAGCCGCATCCCTAAACGTGTGACGTTGAGCCCCTCTCCAAGAGCCAGAAGCGCTCAGGGTGATCTCCTGGTAAAGTATAAGCACTCTACCGAGTTTGGGTTGGGTTGTCCATGAAGAAGGATCAACGACAACACCAACCACAATAATTATCAACTGTGGACAGTGCCAGCAGCATTATCAACTGTGGACAGTGCCAGCAGCATTATCAACTGTGGACAGTGCCAGCAGCATTATCAACTGTGGACAGTGCCAGCAGCATTATCAACTGTGGACAGTGCCAGCAGCATTATCAACTGTGGACAGTGCCAGCAGCATTATCAACTGTGGACAGTGCCAGCAGCATTATCAACTGTGGACAGTGCCAGCAGCATTATCAACTGTGGACAGTGCCAGCAGCATTATCAACTGTGGACAGTGCCAGCAGCATTATCAACTGTGGACAGTGCCAGCAGCATTATCAACTGTGGACAGTGCCAGCAGCATTATCAACTGTGGACAGTGCCAGCAGCATTATCAACTGTGGACAGTGCCAGCAGCATTATCAACTGTATACAAGCCAGCAGCATTATAAAATGTGGACAGTGCCATCAGCATTATCAACTGTGGACAGGGCCAGCAGCATTATCAAATCTGGATAGTGCCAGCAGCATTATCAACTGTGAACAGAGCCAGCCCGAGCCAGCCAGAGATATATTTTGCCATTGTGTTTTCCTATGACTTGATATCTTTGTCGGTGTGCTTGACACAGAATCTTTGTATTATTTTTAACCCATTTTAATCATTTCAAAAGTCTTATACAATACTACACTCATGTGCATGAGAACAATAAAATCCATGAGAACATTTAGCAGCATACCTTCATTGAGGTGTGGACTGTTGAAAGCTCTTCGCACTCTTGAAGCCAGTCCTCTTCAGCCACATTGGGCTGATCAGCTCTATTTGTGATTGTGACAGCCTCCAGTGCTCTGTTACATCTCAACATCTGAGGAGTCTGCAGCTTCTCTTCCTCTTGAGGTGTTGTCATATCCACAACACTGGTATCCTCTTGTTCCAACATCTTCATTGCTGCCTGGTTCTGCAGAACCAGACCATAGAATTGGTCCTGGAATTATTCGTGGTCAGACAAGTCTCCCCGTTGTCCCCAGTACTCCGCCAGTTGGAACAGTTCCTCAAAACAGCTAGTAACGAGGCTTATGATGATGCTCTTCTCTTCCTCCATCAGAGACAGTAGCTTTCTGCTCATGCCTCTTGGGTGAGCTTCGTATGGTTTTGTTATAACTGTTCCCACCGCTGATACCTGGGTACCTTTCCTGATAAGGGCCTCTTTATCAGGAGGTTCTTATCAGGATTGTGGAGGTCAACCACAATTGATCGGGAACTGAGCAGCAGCTGTGGCACTGTGCTGGGTACAGCAGCTTGGACGCATCAGCTTACCATTCTTGACAGCTTTTTCAATGCACTCAGCGCAGAATGTGTGGCCACACGGCAGTGAGCGAGGCCGTAACAGATTTTCATAATAATTAAAACAGACTAAACATTGTTCTGGCTTGTTATCCTGCGGTAAAGAAACTTTGTTCAAGTTAGATGCATATTTTTGTTAATGCTAACCCCATATATTTTAAATGACACTGAAAACTGATCTAAAAATAAATTCACTAATGTCTGCCATCAAACTTATGCATAAAATTTACAAAACATTTTACAGAATGTTTTGTAACAAGTCCTCCAATGAAATTAATCTAAGAATTAACAATTTCAAATGTACATATTAAAGGTAAATTTCTTTGGCTACGCATTGACAACAAGCTGAACATATGTTGCCATTTACAAAGAAAGTATAAAATCTCTACAACATTAGTCATTCACTGTTACCTAAAAACCGTACTTATTAGATCGTACTGTCATGGATGCACTATTATTCGCTCGCCTCTCCATAACTCGCCTACTGTATCTGTGCTTGGAATTCTATGGTTGTTGATAACAATGATAAGAATTTAAAGTTTAAAATTAATTCGACCTAATTGATCAACATAAATCAGCAATTAGAACTAACGAAATCCGGTTCCAGATAGTACTCAGCTCCTTTACTTCATTTATATGACGTGTCAAATATGTTTTACATCTTTAAACTACATCTTTGGAAGTGTGCTCAACAGCTTCAAACAACATCCTCAAACGTTTGCTCTTCATCTTCAAACTCTGCAATGCAATGCTAATCCTGACTATAAGCACTTCCTGTAAATACTAACAGAATACAGGGGCAAAAATATATTTTTGACATTCCAAGAGTGCAACTTGGTCGAAGCAAAAAGGCACCGCGAATCAAGGGTCTTAACTGTGGAATGACCTCCCTATTAAGACACTTTCGCGTTCCGCGGCCGGTTTGGTGCCTTCTTTTGATAATTACCTTACCTTCGCGTTCCGCGGTCGTGTTTGACCGACCAGTATTTTTCTCTTGAATGCGAGCAGGCGTCGTGTTTATGCGACCAATGAACAAATATTTCTATAAAATCCAATTCTTTCCGATCGACTTGGGGATAGTATGAACATGTTTACCATGAAATTTCCTTTTTCTCTAATAGCCACATAGCCTTTTTGGGAGAACAGCATTGTATTGTATCTTTGTGGTAACACTATTGTATTGTTGATTCGAGGAGTGCAATCGACGTAGGTTTTTTATTTGTTGCCGGTCTAACGCATTCTTATGTGACGTTTTATACATATGTTCTTCTAGAACATTCTATTGCGAACACATTGGTACAAAAATGAACTACGTACATTGAAAATTAAGGTCAGGACAGTGAGAAAAATATTCACTTTAAAATAAGGGTTTTGCTGATGTGCAGTAATGGGTAGCGCTTAGCCAACTGCCCACACTCTGGCGGGTGGGCCATGATCATGATTCTACATTTATATGCATATGTCCGTGTAGGGAATTTTATTGTGATCTCAGTGATATCAAATTTAAGGCTGTAGGACAAGTGTGGAGTTGACAACCCTGAAAAGAATAGAAACATTTCGTCGCTGTTTGGAGCTCGCGGCTAGAGATCGACGTAGTTCTTTATTTGGTGTTGGTCTAACTCGTGCTTTGGTGACATTTTATACTGGTGTTCTTCTAGAACACTCTATTGCGAACACATTGGTACAAAAATGAAATATGTACATCGAAAATTAAGGTAGGACAGTGAAAAGAGTATACACTTTTCAGTGTTGCCGCTCGATCGCCCGAAACGCCGTGATCATTTTGTGCTAGTTTTTTTTTTTGTTTGCCGGGAGTGATAAAGTATGTAATAATTAAATTAATTAATTTATCATTATTTATTTATTATTAAGATTACAATTGCCATTTATCTTGCTAAGTTTAAAAGAAAACCTAAGACCTATTATGTGAGATTTTTTTAAATTCCTACTGATGTTATGTTAATGTAACTACCTCGCTTGGGAGGCATACCTCAAGCAGAAAGGACTACTTAGATGCAGATTTTACTCTGTGATGAGACCATAGGAAAAAACGGGAGCAACCTTAAGGATTCCACATAGGGTGGAATTCCATCCACTTAGGTCGCTGGCTCCTTCTAGTGATAAAAAACAAATAAGGGTAAACCGACGGATTCTCACTTCACATTTTTTTTAGGAAGTGTGGCGCTATGAATTGAATTCAAATTCAAGGGCAGACTTATATAAATATTCATAAGTAGGAATGGCATTGCAGAACACTGACAGTGGGATAATATTTTCGTGGGGTTGAATGAAAGACAGTTTCTTATAACCATAACAAATTTATTCAACAAAAGACTAGCAATACTAAAATGAGTAAGTTACTTTACTGTCTACCAGTGGCAAGATAGAAACAGCTAATTGAACAGCCTGGTAGAACCACGGACTCCTATCCATAATCTCGGGCTGAATAATGACGCTAACTGAACCGAGTTGTGCCCACTAATGACACAAGCTTACAACCAATATTTCTCACGGCCCTCCCCGCGAGATAAATATTATAATCACAATCTTGCTGACTCTCGCAGCCCTCCCTGCGAGGTACCAAAAGTAACTAGGTGGGTAATCCAACACTGATTACCTTCTATCAAAATCTTACATCGACACTTGTTTCTCAAGACATAAACAACAAAAGTACACTAATTGAATTCAATAACAATTACGTTAATTGACTGTCCACAGACAACAATAATTCAATTACGTTAATACAATTGTATCTCGATGGCACGCAACTGACAACAATAACGCGAAGGCCCTTTATTACACCACACTTAATACGTCAAGCATTCTCCGAGTAATTCCCAATTAATTACTGTCACACTGACATCCTATTAATCCAGAAGAGTTACGTTAGACCATCTGTCGCCCAACCAACAATTGTTTCTATGATCTATGACAAAATTACATTAACAAGGGTTCTATTACTCTACTGCACTATGTCAATCTCCACCTTGCAAAGGCGGGCAAAATCAACACTGAATTCACTTGGTGGTGAGAGCTAATCCCCCATGAATCAGCTACGAGTGCTTAATAGACTGTCCTGAAGACAGATAAAATTAGTCCACCTTGGTGCCTCCTTGCCGTGGTGAGGGGCTCACGTACACCTCCCTGGGACCGGTGTGGGTTGCCTGTGCCCCCTCTCCTGGCCCCGCTTTGGGTGGTGTACGTGCTGAAGGGCGCCATGTAGGGGCCTTGTGAGCCATCGGACCACCCGCTGGAGGGGTCGCCTGTGAGAGGCCGCGCTGAGTGGATGGTTGGGTGTCCAGGCTGGGACGATAGGGGGACTGGGGTCTTAGCACCAGTGTGGGAGAATGAACGAAGTAATAGGACTCCCCTGTTGAAAATGGGGAGCACCGCTGGGGACGACACACCCTTCCTGCACTGGCCCGCGCTCGGCCTCTCTGGCTGCCCTGGTAGGTGGTATCCCTTGGTTCCAGGTCCCATCCCATATGTTTGGTTTACTGTATGGACAACGACTTGACTTCTCTTACCCAGGCTCATGGGGTGGGCGACCAGGCCCCTGAGTCGGACCGTCCTGGAAGACCGGGATCTGTAGCCCCCCGCTACAGAACCTGGTTTAGGTCCAGACCGGACTCTTCCTCCCTGCTCCTCTCCCTCCTCTGTGGTTGGGTCGAGCCCCAAGCCTGCTGTGGTGACCGTCTCGTCCCCTTGCACGGCTCCATCTCTTCTTGTGACTACTACACCTTTCGAACCGTCTCTCTCTAAGTTTTCTTATCGCCGTCCCCTCCACGGCCGCTCTCGTATGCTCCCTTCCCATCCTACTTCGTTCCATGCTTTGTTTGGTCCTGCTACATGGACTAAGTACTTTGACCTCCAACCTTTGGATTCAATTCCTTTTGACGATTTTTCCCATCATAGGCATCTTGTCGTTTCCGTGGATGCCTCTGTCACTTTCAACCCCACCCGTCGTGGTACCCGTGTCGTTGCTGCTCCTTCTCAAGATGCGGCCACCTGCTTGGCCACCTTATCCTGCCTTGGCGAGACACCTGTTCAGGTCTCAAAGAATGCTCGGTTGAATGCCAGTGTTGGCACTGTTCTCCTCCCGCACCATGTTGCGACCAGTGTTAGGGACCTCAAGGACTGCCACGAGGATATCAAGCATATCCTCGAGGCCCAGGGTCATTCTGTCCTCCAGGTGGATACATTTACTCGTCCCCCTCGTGGTCATCGCCGTCTGCCCCTTCGGGTTGTGAAGGTTACCTTTGATGGTAGGACCCTTCCGCCCTCTGTCACCTCCCCAGGCCAGCGGGCCTGAAGGAAAAGTGCACTCCAACTTAGAGTGACCCTCGCTTCCACATAGGGGACAGAGACACAGGACTAGAACATTTGAGGGTACCATGCCCAAACCTCCAGCAATTCCCGAGCGTCCAAGTGGTTGGGCACCATTCCTTCCCTCCCCCGTCCCATCCCAAAATCCTTATCCTGACCCCCTTCCCAGTGCTATATAGTCGTAATGACTTGGCGCTTTCCCCCTGATAGTTCCCTTCCCTTCTTGCTGGTGTCAGATGCTCCGTTCAGGAATATATTCCCTCTCCGAGGCTCTGCGGTAAGTGCTGGAGGTTTGGGCATGGTACCCTCAAATGTTCTAGTCCTGTGTCTCTGTCCCCTATGTGGAAGCGAGGGTCACTCTAAGTTGGAGTGCACTTCTCCCCAGGCCCGCTGCCTCAATTGCGGTGAGGCCCACCCTACCTTTTCCCGTGTGTGTATTCGTTACAAACTTAAAGCGGATGTCTTCAGCTTGATGCACCGAGACCGTTTGTCTTTTCCGGAGGCTCGGTGCCAGGTTCATCATCTCCCCTCTTTCGCTGGTGTCTCCTATGCTCGCGTGGTGCGCTCTTCCTCTCCTCGTCCTTCCCGCCTTCCTCATTCTCACAACGTTTCCGAGCCTTAGACCCAGACACGCCCACCACCACCTCCCCTCTTTCCCTCCGTTCTGGTCCGAAGGGTCCCCCTCCTGGTTTTCTGTCTAGGGCTCCCCATCTTTCTAGCCAGTCTGTCACGTCTCCTGTGTCTTCTTTTTCCTCTCCCTCTAGTCGTCCTTCCCGTCATTCTCCTCCGTCTCATGGCTCTCCACGCCGCCTGACTGTGCGGGCCGGCGTCCATCGCTCTTCTGATGATTGTGTTGTTCGCTCTCACTCTTCTTCTTCTATCGAGACGGTGGAGTCTGTAGCCCAGCTGGGACGCCCGTATCTTTGAGTCAGAAGCAAAAACCTGGCTCCTCTCCTTCCTCCTCCCCTGTCGGTAAGAAGGCTTCGCTTTCTTCTTCACCCCTATCTCTGATTCTATCGTTCCTTCCCCTCCCGCTTCGGTGGTGGAGCCCCCTGTTCCTACTGTAAGGGTTTCTTTAGCCCCCAGTTCCATCTCGGTTACTGCCCTTGCTGAGGGGTGCTCCCCTCTTCCTGCCCCTCCTCCTCCCCTTCCTCCTCCAGACCCTGCTCGTCCACCTCTGGTCTGTCCTCCCGCTTCTTTCCCTCCTTCTTTACTCAGTTTACCCATGCCCCCTAACCCTGACTTCGCTGACCCAGCTCCTGACTGTGCTTTTTTAGCGTGCTGTGTTCCTTCTTCACCATTGTTTCTTCTTTGCTCTCTGTTACTCTCCTATCTCTCTTTGCTGATGTCTTTTTTTCAATGGAGCATCCGTGGATTTTACGCCAATTTCCTTGACCTCCAACTAATCATTTCACAGTTTCGCCCCTTTGTGTCTGTCTCCAGGAGCCGATGCTTGGTGCTCGTCCTGGTCGCTTCCATGGCTATTCTTTTCTCCCCCCACCCCCCTAGCGACAGCTGAGGTCCATAATTCTTCTGTTCTCTTGATTTGTTCCGATCTTCCCTTTGTCCCCTTACTTTTTTCCTCGCCTCTCCACTGTTCTTCCGCCCGCGTCTTTGTGCGTAGATGGTACACGGTTTGTTCCATTTATCTCCCCCCCACTGTCCCTCTTTCTCTTCCCGATCTTAAACACCTCCTAGACTCCTTGCCGGAGCCTGTGCTCCTGCTGGGTGATTTCAATTGTCATGCCCTTTTGGGTGATTTGCTGACAAACACCCGGGGTCGCCTCCTTGTCCCTTTCATCCTCTCTTCTTCCCTGTCCCTTCTTAATTCTGGTGAGCCCACTCATTTGGACTCTCGGACTCGCTCCCTTTCTTGTCTCGATCTTTCTCTGTGCTCGTCATCCCTTTCCTTAGATTTCGGGTGGCGGGTCCTTGATGACCTCCATGGCAGTGACCATTTTCCTATCCTTGTTTCTTTTTTCTCTTTTCGCCCTCCTCTCTCCTTCCATAGGTGGCGGTTTGCCCAGGCTGACTGGCGCCTCTTTACTCTCCGTGCTACTATTTCCGACCTCTCCGTTCTGCCTCTCCCTCGCACCCTCCTTCTTTTTCATGACACTGTCTTTGACGCTGCCCTTCACTCTATTCCTCGCTCTTCCTCTCGGGGAACGCGGAAGTGCGTTCCCTGGTGGAATATGGACTGTGCTCGGGCTGTCCGCGGTAAGCGTGCAGCCTGGAAGAGACATCGCCGCCGGCAGACGGTTGAGTCTTTTCTTTTGTTTCAGAAGGCGAGTGCGGTGGCCCATAGGACCATCCGTGCAGCTAAATGTGCTTGCTGGGCGTCTTATGTCTCCACCGTTGCGTCCGAAACTCCTCTCCCACCGGTCTGGAAGCATATCCGCAAGATTGCGGGCAAGTTCGTTCCCGATGTCTCGCCGGTCCTTCGCCTCCATGGTGCTCTTGTGGCAGACCCGATGCAGGTTGCGACCGAACAGGGTTCCCATTTCTCCTCTGTTAGTTCTGGTTCACATCTCCCCCAATCCTTCCTTCTTCGTAAGCCTCTTCTTGAATCTCATCCTTTAAATTTCTGTACTTATCTTCACCTTCCCTATAATGATCCCTTCTCTCTCTCTCTGAGCTTCAGTCTACCCTAGTCCTTTGCAGTTCTACAGCAGCGGGCTCTGATGGCGTTCATTATGAAATGCTTCGCTATCTCCCTCCGTGCACGTCTCAGTATTTACTGAATCTGTATAATCGGGTCTGGGAGTCGTCATCGGTCCCTGAAGACTGGCTCGATGCTGTTGTCCTCCGTGTTCGGAAACCAGGGTCTCTCGGGTCATACCCCCAAGGACTTCCGCCCTATTGCCCTCACGAGTTGTGTCTGCAAGCTCTTTGAACGTATGGTTAACGTTCGTTTGATGTGATTCTTAGAACACTATCACCACCTCTCCCCTTCTCTATTTGGTTTTCGCAAGTTCTGCAGCACAACGGATGTCCTGGTTAACTTGGAGTTCTATATTCGTACTGCTTTTGCTGCGAAGACCTCCGTTGTTGCCATCCTTTTTGACCTGGAAAAGGCTTACAACACTACCTGGCAGTATCATATTCTGTCTCAACTTCATTCTTTTGGCCATCGTGGGAACCTAGCTCTCTTCCTCCAGAGCTTCCTCTCTCGTCGTTCCTTTCGTGTGCGGCTTGGTCCTGCTCTCTCTGCCCCTTTTCGGCAGTATGAAGGTGCACCCCTGGGTAGTGTTCTGAGCACTACTCTTTTTCTAGTTGCCCTCAACGGTCTTCTTTCCTCTCTTCCTTCTGGCATCTTCTCTGCTCTCTATGTTGATGATCTTACCCTTTGCTGTCGGTGTGATGATTCACCTCTCCTTCAACGGTGGCTTCAACTTGCGATTGATGCCGTGTCGTCTTGGGCCATCGATCATGGCTTCAAGTTCTCTGCATCTAAGACTTGTGCTATGACTTTTACTCGGAAGCATGTCGTTCTTCGTCCCTCTTTTTCACTTTATGGTCATCCCATTGTGTACAGGGATTCCGCAAAGCTCTTGGGGTTAGTCTTTGACACTCGTTTGTCTTGGTCAGCCCATATCTTTTACCTCCGAGTTGAATGCTCTAAGGCCCTTAACCTACTTAAGGTTTTGTCCCATACTTCTTGGGCAGGGGATAGGCACACACTCCTCTATTTGCACTCCTCTCTCGTCCTGTCTAAACTCGATTATGATTGCCCTGCTTACTCTTCTGCTTCTCCTTTTACTCTTCGCCGTCTTGATGCTTTGCACCATACTGGGTTGCGTCTCAGCTCTGGTGCCTTTCGTTCGACTCCCACCCTCAGTTTGTATGTTGACACTAGTAGTGAAGTTGAGGACTAGAACCGCGCGCACCATCTGGCCAGGTGGCTCTATAAGAGCCAACTGGCCATGTGGGTGAAAGGTATGTGGCCACATAGTATTGTAGGAGGAATTTCCCGGACGTTGAGGCATGTCAGACGCGTGTGCGCGTCCGGTGTTGGGTTATGCGGTCGGAGAAGATGGGGGTTATGTTGTGTGGGGTAGGAGAGTATGTGGGGGTATGTGCTAGAGTAAGGAATATGTTGACAAGAGTAAATGAATATGTATGGGTGTTTGCCGTAGACTTAATCATGCGTGTAGATAATAATAGTTTGATTAATGATTGTCTAAGCAATGCTATGTAGAGGCTGTGTGTATGTGTGTGTAGGTGAGAGGGGTCCCAACATATGTTGATGGGGTGGGGGAGGGTGAGGGAGAGTAAGGGGAGATCCCCCTCGGCTGGAGAGTGTTTAGAGTCATTTGTGGTTTTGTGGTTTTTTGACGGCCATTATTTTTCTTCGATGTAAGGACACGGCAGGAAGTGTCAGGAGTGTAGGAGAGAGCAGAGTCCAGTTGGTGTTGGGAGCAGCAGCAGGAGGGATGTGGTGCATTAGCCTTAATCGTTTTTCAATGTCTTCAGAGAGGTTTGGGAGATGTTCACCCCAACAGGCCTCTCCCACCACTGTGGATTCGTTAAGGAGGGGCGTTGTTCATACTTCCGCCAGCTGGCCCTCACCTGTCTACCATCAATCACTTCTCATTTGACCGAGATCCTTTTCCCCCTTTCTAGCGCAGGTGTGGTCATATCTCCCCTCCCACCCCACTTCCCCTCAGCCCCCTCGTCAGGAGCAAGTCGCTTCTATCATGGGTCTGAAGGGCTGCTTTGAGTGTTAAGACATACCACACACCTCAGCCAGAATGTTTGCGTTTTCTCGCTAGTGAATGAAAGAATATATGCAATAAACGAGGGAAAAGTAAATACTTTATATAAATTTATTTCTTTTATTAAACACTTATGCGATTTACAACGATAATAACAATAATAATAATAATAATAATAATAATAATAATAATAATAATAATAATAATAATAATAATAATAATAATAATAATAATACTTCTTGATGCTTTAGCCACCAGGTAGATGGGAGAGGTATTCTCCCAGTCCATCGAAGCTACTTGTCATCCTAGTCAATCATTCAATCTGTTGAAAAGGTTTAGGTAGTAGACAGTCAGATTGGGAGTCATTCAAGGGGAAAAAAGTTATAAGTTTTTGTTGTTGTCAATGTTGTAAAAATAAATACAGATGTTATTATGTTCATCATTCAATCCTAACATAAAGTATTACTCACCGCACTATCATCCTAGCCAACTTCGTCACACAACGTTTCACACTCAGCACCAGTACCGTTTAAGCAGAATGTTTGCTTACACACAGGCATTTTCATCTGAGCATAATTGAATTTCAACACTTTTTCATCATTCTTGCGAAATTGTCCATATTTAAATGCTTCATCAAAGTGAAGCAGGGCGGCCTCCAAGCCTAATCTGGAAAAATGATAGGCAAAATAAACTGCGTAATTCCCACAAAAGTACCTATTCAGGGATTGAATCCTTTTCTTCATAATATATAGGGCACAGTCTTGGAAGTAGGGCATAAACTCTTCGAAATATCTTGAATAAGATCCTATTGCAGGATTGGCATAGCTGTCTAGTATAACTATCTCGCTTCTACCTTCATCCTTATTCACATAGAATGTTATCCAATGCCACAATTTTATTATGTGAACCAGACTCCAGAGTGTTGATTATGAACACCACAGGTCTTTTTTTATGTATTTTTGTCACTATTTTCCTTACGTCATCAGCTAGGAAACATCCTAGATAGTTTACCTTATCACCTAAATTACTTCTGATAACCTCATTTATTTCCAAACAATTCATATTAATTTTTATCCTCGCGTATCGCAAATAACGCGATGATCTACGTTAATGCTGATCACACCTGTTGTAGACCCGTAAACTAGAATGACTTTATTTCTCACCACACCGCGTTTAAATTCCAAAGCAATCCGCAGATTACCACCTTTTTCAATCGGGATAGTGTCATCTATATCCTCAGGTTGTAAATTAAAGGCCAGTATGGTTCCACCATTCACATATGTATCATAAGACAATATATTGTCTTTATCGAAGCCTAAGGCTTGTAATGCTGTGTAATACAACTTGGCACAGTTATGAGGGAAGTCGCACCCAATATTGACAATATTTGTGCTATTCTGCGATATTAATACTTTACTAAGCTCGCAGTTTTCCAAATAAAGCGGGTTGCGATTATATGCACCAGACACTGCCTCCATATCAAGGATGATCATATATAAATGTTCTGGTATAACAGTCCCCCACGGTTGGTCCATTGTTATCGAGCGCTGACCTGTGACTAATATATACGTTTTGTACAAAGATTTATTAAAAGTATACGTAATAGGAGAGTTGTTCTGCACCATGGCTTTATTAACGGCTACTAATCCTTCAGGGTATGGCAATACCCGATCCACCAACAGACGTGTAGACTTGATATTGTATTTAAAATTAGCATGTTCATTATCGCTGAGTATAAGCCATTTATCAGGTTGAAGTTCGAGCCGCACCCTAATGTCCACATTATCCAAAATGTATTCACTAACTGATGTGACATCCAGCATTAGTTTAAAACAAGTATTCACGCCACTTGTTTTCATATCAGTCATCCGTTGCTTCTCACCAGCCGAGGCATTAGTGAAATAACCAGCTACAATTTTACCAGGATCGACACGGTTAAAAAACTGTGACAGTTTATCATAGCGGTTAGCCTTACACCCAGAAATCGTAGATAATAACTTTACTTCTTTACTTCTCATTAACCAGAATGAGAATAATGAGCTCGTTTCAACTACTGTTTCGTTTAAATACACAATAGCGGATTTGAATAGAGTTTGCGATAATCCATTCACTAACGAGATGTTTTTAGCATCTCCTAAAGGTGTTGTTCCATCTTCTTCGGTTAGATCAATAGACAAATCCAAAGCTATAAATGATAAATCCACCAGTTGGCCATTCACCCCCTTGATGATGAATTCCAGATAGGTGTCTGTAAACTTATTATTGACCCCAGAATTCACAGGTAATACAGCCACCGTTTGTCTGCTTGCAATTGTTGATTCTACCAAACGATGGGAAAATACTTTAGGAAAGGCTTCACTAACAGCCGCGGTATAGTGTTCTAATGGCACCTGAAGGCCAAGAGCGTTATATCTGGCCATGTTCACGCTTTAGATAACACCGTCCGAGTGAGAAGAAATTATGACAGCACATCATTATATTTCGCTTTAGTAAAACGTTTGATGTTTACTAATTTTTTGTTTGTTTGTTTATTCTTTTTCTGCACTCTTCCGCCTATCATTTGCTTCCCCACTCCTTTCAATGTTTCAACTCCGCGTTTCTTAAGAGATTGTTTGAAAGTTTGTTTGTCATTATTAATGTCGTCTAGTACGTTCTGCCCCAAGCTAAGCGCAGCCGGAGCCAGTGTTCTCATGATAAAGGGCGCTGCTCGACGCGCTATCCCGCTTAAAAAGGAAAGTATTCCCCCTCCACGCGTATAACGCCTACTGCTGTTGAAAATCCGTATATCATCAGTCCCCCCACCTCTAGGAGGGGTTAACAGAATGTATAATTCCTCAACAGAGGGGGGAATAAAGTGGACACGCATTTCTCCGCTTGTTTCAGACGAATGAGGAGTGGGGGAAAGCGTTGGTGTTATATACCTCCTGCAACGGGACGTACATGCAAGACTGCTATGGTGCACCCACGTTCATCAAAATGTATTGGGTTACCATCTTGATCCCTAATAGCGATGCTGACGCTGTCTATCATGTTGGTGTTAAGACGCACATATAGTTTTTTATTGTTGCTGTTATCACTTCCATTTAGGGAGATTACATCCAAAATATTTAGACTGGTTCCCATATCTACTAGAAGAGATTTTATCACAATAAACACACAGAATATCAACACCTCCTCTAGGCATTGGCGGGAATAGACATGTGTTAACTACACTCGAGGCATACTGACGTTTTGCGAATATGTCATATTCAATTTCTGAAACTAAGCCCACCACTTTCCCGGAAAGCTGTCCCAAATGACAATGTGACTCTACTGATGTTTTTATGCCCCGTTGCAGAGCTAATATTCTCCTCACTAATCACAGTAGTGAACTTGTTTCGATTGGAGGAAGAATCACATTTAATAGAGTGCGTTCCGTATTTAGCTGAAAATTGTTCTGTTTTCTATTTCTGTTTTAAAAAAGAGATTAATCATGGTATTAATTTCTTTTATAGTTCCGGCTAAAACATCAGATGATAATAAATGCTTTGAATGCAGATATCTCCACTCGCCCACTTTCTCATACGTAACGCCTACACGTTTATATGCCTCAGGATTATCACACTTAATAACGTAATGGAAAGTGGGGAGGAGTAATTTTTGTAGACACATTTCATAACTCATCCTGGGATCTAATTCTAGCTGGTTAAACAATCGATTTTGGAACGATGCGGGATGTTATTTGGGAATAAATGCGTATCTGATACACTGGTGGCGTATAACACGTGAGTGTCCATCGCTCTATCTCCTTAGACGGCTTTTTGCCGAGTAAAGCTAGTTACACATTACACACACATTTATATACACTCACCTGTTAATATACGATCCAGGAAGCATTCCTTTTACTGTGAGGATCAATCTTAGCAGTTGCCTTTCTCTTAACAGATGGAGCCTCATACACTTGACTGCTTGCCGTAGTATTACGGAATAAATCTCGTGGTGTAGAAGTTAGTGTGAAAAACAGTTGAGCAATGGGTAGTTTATCCAGTAAAAAAACAGATTTAAGCACAGTCATTTTATGTATAATGTCGTTAATTATATGTATGCCAGATACTGGAGCCAATACATTTCCATTCAGATCCCAACGAACGATTCCACTAGCATCATAATGGTTTAGCAAGGATCTTGCATATTCATGATCTCGCACTTTCAACTTCAAATCTATTAAATGTTTTATGGAAGGGTTGGTATGCAACTGAGGAGGGGGAGGTTTGACAGTAAGATGTTGAGCAGCAGCTTTCACAGTGGGGTAAGCTGGGCTGTGTGCAGCTTTCCGGTTGTCCACTATTTTACGCGGTACGAGATAAAAGGCTTTCATTTTACTTTACTTACTTATTTAACAACCGTGTAATTAAACTAGCTGCAATCGGCAAAATAATGGATAAAATACTGCCTCCTCGTTTGCTGGTTAATATCTGTTTCTTAGTTGACACAGAAGGTCTCTTACAGGCTAGTGACCGAATAAGCAATTTATATTTTTTCAACTTTTTAACGACCTTGTCAGGCACAGGCAATTTTTTTTAAAGTTATTAAAAATTTCTGATAAACAATTTATATGTGGTTTCTTCAATTTTTCAATCAACTGTTTTCTCGAGGAATACTGAAGTTTTGATAATAGTTGGATCAATTCCTTGTATTTATAAACTAAGGGCTTCTTCATCATAAATGTAATATCTCAGCAGCATCAATCCATTGATCGAATGATCGATCATAACCTGCGTACCTAACTTTATACTGAAGCTTGCCAGAGACTCTGCGTTGGCCCACTACCTTTTCAATATTAAAGGTTTGAGGCAAATGTGTGGGTGTTAATTCTTGTTTATAGAAGCCACCATCAATTTCTTCCCCATTCAGATCTTTTAGAAAGTATAAAGGGATGTGTTGTCTCCGATCAATACGTGTAACTGTAAATATCTCTCGGGTGTTCTGCTGCTTAAACCCTTTCTTAAACTTGGAAATGCGATCAGATAGAGTGATGCGTACTGTATCACCAACACTCAATCGAGGAATGACAGTTCTCTTTGATTTGCTCGGGCTTTTATACATTAAATCAAATTGTTTGGCGTGTTCGCTGGGCGAGGATAGAGCGTGCACCTCCGTGGGTGTCTTCCCCTTCAATCCTCTGTGTGGGGTTAAATTATATGTTTTCACAATATCTGGTAGAGCCTGCATGTATTTTAAAGTGTTGTGCGCCGTCATAAACTTGTAAAGTTTACCTTTTAAAGTACGTATGAACCGCTCAGCGATTGAAGCTTTAGTCTCCTGAGAAAATACACTATATAACTGTACTTTCTTTGCTACCAGCATTTTTTACATAGTGGCATTATAAAATTCGCCACCTCGATCAGAATTAATTTTGCGCACTCCCTGAGAATGAGGTGAATCTAGAATTAAAGCCAGAGCTTTACTGGTACTTTTCCCGTCCTTGCTGCGTAAGGGTACTACTTGAGCGTACCTGGAGAAAATATCTACACATACGAGTAAATATTTCACTCCGTCATTATGTTTGTCCAATAAACTCATCTCGGCCAAGTCTATAGCTTGAAATAGTCGTGGTTTAGGGCTTAACACCCGACGCCGAGGGAATTTATGGGGTTGTAAATAATGCAACGTATAGGAGTCAGAGCTTTTCAGATAGTCCTTTACATCGGCTAGAGTTATACTAGAGTTAATTAATTTGGCGGCCTTATACAACCTCTGTACCCCTCCAAGCCCACCGCTAGATGAGGGGTCATTATATACGCGTTCCAGTACATCTTTCTTGCTCACCATTGGTAAACTATCTCATAGGGCGGTTCGTGAACAATATTACCGCGTAACGTTATAGTAGAGGGAGTGTTCGAACCCAGATCTACTAGCAAATAGCCGTAGGGTTGGCTAATAACTTTCTTATATAACTCTACAAATTTCTTTGAATCCTGTTTCCCAAATATTTGTCGTCCGAGTGTTTCAATTTGTGACAGGTCTCTTGATTTAACCAATATGAAATGAGAAGCATTTAAACTAATATTCCTCGAATATTTACCAGGAAAAAATATATTTTGAGTAATCAATATGACGGAAACCATGAAATGTCGGCCCCTAGTAAACATGTCTGATACGATTTTTGAATTCGCAGACTCTGTAAAAAGGTCATCATAGATTACTAAGATATGCGAGTCATTATCCACTCGCTCTTCCACAGGATCAATAATAGTTGAATGCTCGATCAACTTCCTTTTAATTTGTGGATCTGATCGTAATTCAGAGTAACCTCCTCCGCATATAATTATTGAGGAGAACTTGTGCTGATACTTCCTTACAAGTTTACTGCACAAGTAGGATTTTCCGCTGTTTGAATAACCAGCAATAATAACACGAGATGGTTCTCGGAAAATATCTAGATGTTCCTCATGGATTATATCATAGGAACTGTCCATGATTAATGCTTCGTTAAGACTGCTAAAAACTAAGGAAATGAGGTGGTATTTATACAAACATAGTCATTTACAGGTGTTTATTCACATATTTTATGTACAGCAGCAACATTTTTTTTTTAAACTAATCATAGTTCTTACAGTTCACAAACAATAATATTAAACATCCTATTCATTTAGTATAAATAGTTCTAGTCATATGGGGCATCTATCTTAATACTAACTAACAATTGTACAACATAAAATCTAGTGAGGGTTGAATAGTTTCTGAGCTGTAGCATCGCGTTTGCTCCAGGGGCGGAATATTGGGTAGAGTCTCTGTGGTTGCTCTACTTCCTCTTCCTCCTCCTCCATAAACACTTCTTCCATCTCCTCCTCTCCCACTTCTACATCCATCTCATCATCATTGTTATTGGGAATATCTGGATGACCATACGCTAGGGACTGTGTGGGGCTTAAAATGTAGCGTTTATCGTCAAATGCTGACAATCCTCTGCATGTACTGCGACATGTACAAATCTTTCCTTGCACGTTACGTATAGATCTCGACACAAACCTGATTGAAGTGTTTGTTTCAAGAGTGTGCTGAAACGAGTCGTGTGAGAGTTTCTCTTGTAGGTGGTATGGCACGCCCTTACACTTACAAGTGTGCTCCCCATCATGTGTGGTGAACGAATATGTTTTAGGTCTGAGAGCAATTAACTGGTTAATAATCTTAGAGCCTATTTCAGACTTGAGCAATCCTAGTTCACCTTCTCGCGCTTTAGAGTAGGATGATGTGTGTCATTAAAATTACTAAAATCCATACAGTCGAAGAGAGGAGACTTATTCAACTCTTCAAACACATCCTGACAGTCAAGTTTAATGATGAAAGAGTCTGTGTCTGTATATAACAGACTCGCTTTATCCCCGTACGCAGGTTTGACAACATCATACCAGAACTCATAGAGACGCCTCTTAGCAATTTGAAGTATATGATAACCCAGATACGTAGGAGTGTTGACTAGGAGAGACTTCTGCTTGATAGTACATATCACACGATCCTTACTTAACAAAAGACTCCGCTTGAAGAATGGGTTTCGAGCATGTTTCAGGAAATGTCTACGATCTGTGACCAAATAGTGTTTGTTCCCATATTTAGATACATCTGTGAGACTCTTTCCATATATAGAGTTTGATACGAGTTTGAAAGCCTTTTTTTTATCGCGCATTTGGTACTGGCACGTTCACGAACATTGGTTTCAATGAAGTCTTTAAGGTAGCTCTCCTGCTCGAATTCGTAGATGTCGTGAACTTTAGCTACTTCTAATCCAATGCGTATGAGTAACTGTAACAAGTCCAAACTAACCAGGTAATCTGTCTGAGGAAGGTGCGAAGCAATTAATTTAGTGTTGTTTTTAGGCAGACCGCGACTTTCTTCTGTAAGAATATTCTTACTGTAAGGTGAAATGTGATCCTCGGTAATGCAAGTATGTGAAAGAACTAGGGGCAGTTCATCTGTATACCTAGCCACCTCCGGTCGGACCTGCAGTGTATCACACAACACCCAATATCCCTTGGACCCATCACATGGTATATTCTCCAAGCCTTGTTCTAGCAGCACGTCACGCTCATTGTGTGTCAGTTTCCGAATCCCACCACGAGGGAGCAGTTCAGTCACACACGCCCCGTAAAGACTATTAAAATCGAGGTAAATGATGTAGCTACTATCTTCCCCTAGATCTAAGCCTGCATGCTGGTTCTCCACATTCGTGTACTGTCTCGTCACACTGGTGAACCCGCCTCGGAGATTCCGACGAAGTAAATCATATAACAATGGGTCAGACACAACATCAAGTTCAACTTTCGATTTAAGCAAGAATGCATCCCAAGCAAATGAGGGTAAAGAAATGTAGTGGGAAATGTCTAATTTGTAGAGAGCAAGCATGGTATCTCGCCAGACTGTGAACACATCCGCTAGCAAACCTGTGTCCACTTTGAGGTAAAGGAGCAGGTACTCCCCTATGTTACATTTAGCCAAATCAAAAATTTCTAAGGCTTGTTTATAATCTTTTTCTGACAACTCTTCGTCTTTTAGTGTATTGTAAAACTTATCGCGAGAAGGAAGGTGAGGTTCATCTAACACAGACATAGAGGATAAATAATCATAGCAGAATGATTGTTTACCCTTGAGCAGTTTTGGGATGTGTTGTGTTTGTATATATCTGAGGAAGTCTTGGTTGTAAGGTTGATGTAAAGTCATTCCTGGTTACTGACTTTAATACTTAAACTGATTACATGACTATAGTAGCTCCCAAGCTGGTAGGCGTCCTGTAGCTTTGTTTACCTCCACTCTTCTACTCTCTCTGGCATCTGAGCCGCGCACATAGAAAACGGATGGTACCATTTTCTGTGAACATGACATCCCTCCTTTTCCCTTTTAAAGAATGAATACAGGATGTCTACCATGCTTGTAGCACAAAGCAAAGTTATTGACACAAAGTAAGTTATTAACATATCAAGAGATATTGCGTACATTTAACATTAATTAAGCACACAAAGAATTTAAACAACTTAATCTTTACCACAAAGGATTTCAATGTTAAAAATACATATGCAATGTTAAATAAACATGAAAGAAACTGTAATACAAAGTTACAAAATATTGAATGAGAGATCTGCATTATTCAAACAATATTAAATTTAGTTTAGCATAATAAGTACTTTGCATTACATATGAGCACAATTAATCATCATATCGTGTAGGGCGTTTAACATAACGTTTACGACGAGAGTCCCCAAATACAAGAACATCCCTTGATGAACTGTTTATCGAGTTATAGCTCATTTATTCTTTTTCCTTTGCACGTCTTTGCACTTCATCATTTTCTACACTAGTTGGAATCACTTTGAAATAGGCCATATTGCGTGTTATACTATGATCTCTATTACTCGCTGTTACCATAGTTCCTTTTACACTAATCACTTTATATGGTTTTGTATCATACGGCATATCTAGCTTTCCCTCTTTTTTCTTTTTAACGAGAACAGTATCTCCAACCTTTATGAATTGTTCCTTTGCACGTTGATCATGAGCAATTTTCATTTTGCCCTTGGCTAGTGCATCCTTCTGAGCGAGACGTTTATCCGTTACCTTGGCTGGCATGACAGGTAGTGCGATCCTCATAGGACGTCCAAATAAAAGTTCGCCAGGCGACTTGCCCAGTGTTCCATGCGGTGTTGCACGGTAGTTCCTGAGAAAAGCATACATAGCTTGTTTCCAGGATCGTCCTTCGGCATGAGCACAGCGTACAGCTTTCATGAGAGGTTGCATGAATCTCTCGACTTCTCCATTTGCTTGAGGATGTAGTGGCATCACACGGCGGTGTTTGAATCCAATATGCTCAGCAAAGTTGACAAAGTCTTGTCCATTGAATGGCGGTCCATTGTCCGTCTTGACAACTTCAGGAATGCCAAAGTTTGAAAAGATCTTGTCGAGCTTCGGGATGACAGCCTTTGCAGATGTGGAAGTGATGATTTCTACTTCTGGATAACGTGAGTGATCATCAATGACTACCATCAAGTACTCTCCAGTTGGTAGCGGTCCACAGAAGTCCATCGATACTTCCATCCATGGTGCAGCAGGTAGTGGTGAAGGTTGTAGAGGTGTTGGTCTTGAAGTATCCACTGCAGCTTGGCAAGGGACACAGGCATCATGCATGTCCTTAGCTTGACGATCAATGCCAGGAAACCACACCTTTTCTCGTAGCAGCTGTTTGGTCCTTACAAGACCTTGGTGTCCTTGATGTGCAAGCTTCAGAGCACGTTGCTGGAGAACAGCTGGAATGACGATACGAGTACCTCGCAGCACGGTGTCGCGTTGTTGCGTAACACTTAATTCTGTCTGGATGCGTTCAAGTGCTTTGAATGCATCTTGGTCAACTCCTGAGGGTGGGATGCGTGGAAACTTTTTCTTAGTCAATGCATCCACTGTTGCTTGCAGAGTTGGGTCCTCTAGGGTTGCAGTACGGATTTCATCAAGAGTGAGAGCCTTAGGGACTGCATCACAGGTTACAGAGTGTACATATTCCTCGGCAACTTGCTGATGCTTGGTGATGGTGAAACTGTTGGCAGGATGTCGACTGATGTAATCAGCGGGATTGCCTGCACCTGGCTTGTATTTCACCGTAAAGTTGTATGGTTGCAGACGAAGAGCCCATCTCTCAATGCGAGCTGGTGGTTTGGACTTTGGATTATTGAAGATGGTCTCCAACGGTTTGTGGTCAGTGACTATCGTGGTAAAGGGTGCACCAAGCAGATACACATTGAAGTGTTCACAGCCCCATACAAGAGCAAGAGCTTCCTTCTCTGTCTGACTGTATCGTTGCTCAACATCTGTGAGAGAACGGCTGGCGTAGGCAATTACTACTCTTGAATCTGGTTGACCAGGTTTGTGTTGGGCTAACACAGCACCTAAACCAACAGGACTAGCATCCACCGTTAACTCAGTGTCCATTGATGGATCAAAGTATGCAGCAGTCGCATTTTCTACTAGTGCATCTTTCACAGCATCAAATGCATTTTGCTCGACATCGCTCCAGTACCATGATGCATTTTTCTTCAGGAGCTCACGTAGAGGCTTCGTAATGGTAGCAAAATCTGGAATGAAGCGAGAACAGTAGTTTGCCATTCCCAGAAAACTATGTACTTCAGTGGATGTTGAAGGAGGTGCAGCATTCTTGATATCTGCAACTTTCTTAGGATCTGGAGACAGACCTTTGTCACTAAGTACATGTCCAAAGAATTCAATTTTATGTTGATTGAACTCACACTTTGCTCGGCTTAGCGTCAAATTCTTTTCTCGTAAGCGTTGCAATGTTGCACGAAGAGCTTTGTCGTGTTCAGCTTGGGTACGGCCATAAACAATGATGTCATCAGACATGTTGTCAGCATTAGGTATATCTTGCAATACCTGGCTGATGATGTGCTGGAATACTTCAGCAGCACTGTTAATACCAAAACTCAGGCGCTTGTACCTATACAGACCTCGATGTGTCGTAAACGTTGTGATGAATCGACTCTCATCATCAAGTTCAAGCTGATGATAGCCCTTGTTTAAATCTAACTTGCTGAATACAGTTGCACCATTCAAGCGGTAATCATATCATCTACAGTGGGTGTAGGATGGCGTTCACGCATTATTGCCTTGTTGGGAACACGCATGTCTACACAAATGCGTATCTCATCTGGATTCTTCGGCTTTGGTGGAGTGACAATTGGGCTTACCCATGGTGTTGGGCCTGTTACCGGTTCAATGATATCTAGTTCTATCAGCCTATCCAGTTCGGCATCGACTTTCTTGCGAGTATGGAATGGTTGTCGGCGATGTGGTTGGGCAACTGGAATTACATCTGGGTTGATATGCAGATGTACCTTGCTATCAGTATAACAACCTATGGATTTAAACCGATCAGAAAATTCAGCAACAATAGCATCAACATTGTTTGCAGATTCCACTGCTACAGCATTAGAAAGCTGAAGTAGCCCCAATTTGGTTGAAGTCTTGTAACTGAGTAAAGACTCCTTTGCATTCCTAACAACATGGAATGTAGTAATGAGCATTGCATTCTTTGACTTAATCTCTGCAGTGAAAGTTCCAATCACTGGTAAGGCTACCTTTGAAGCATAGGCAGTGGCTTTGCCATTATAGTTTTCAAGCTTTGGGAACTGTTTTTTAAATTTTTCATAGTGGCACTCAGCAATGGTGTCAATGTTTGATCCAGTGTCA
Source organism: Procambarus virginalis (assembly GCA_020271785.1). Taxonomy (NCBI): domain Eukaryota; kingdom Metazoa; phylum Arthropoda; class Malacostraca; order Decapoda; family Cambaridae; genus Procambarus; species Procambarus virginalis. The sequence goes on from WNGS01056191.1 coordinate 146,148, forward strand.
ATGAGAATTTTGAGACAAATGCCAGCAATGTATACTATAGTCTCTGGGTTGTTTGGAAGATCATTCCATTCTGTGATTGCTTGTACTCCATAAATATAATCACATTCACTGTCATCTGAGACTGGTTGTAATGAAATGTTGTCTTGTATATTATTAACATTCTTGATTTGAGGTGCAATATTGTGTTTGCCACCTCGACTCCTATGACTTGATCCTCGTACATTGCTTTTATTTATTGATTGTGGTTTCTTTAGTGCGGAACGACACATAGCACCAAAATGACCTAGTTTTCTACACTCATAGCACTTCTTACCTTGTGCAGGACAAACATTATCTTGGTGTGGGTAGTCTCCTCCACAATTGTAACATTTATTGTTGACAACCTCTGATGTGAGTCGTTGTGACTGCTTGAGTCTTGTTCCATGACTCCAGTTGTGATGTGGTTCTCGGCTCAATTTAATGTTAGGTTTGGCATGATATCTTCTATGATCATGGTGTCCTCCCTGAACCTTACATACTTCATGACTGTTAGTAACAGTGGCAGAACCGTTGTTGGCACTGCACTCCATGGCACGAGCATCACGTGCAGCATCTTCCATTCGACGAGCCATATCCAGTATCTTGGTAAGAGAACTTTCATCATCAACAAGTTCTAGAGCTCTTCGACGAAGACGTGTAGATGTGCATGTTTCAATTATTTGCTGTTTGATTTCTTTGTCAACATCAGCAAACTCACAATGGGTTGCTAAACCCTGCAGACGTGTATGGTATTGATCAACAGTTTCATTAGAGAGTTGTTTTGCTCTCCTGAAATGCATAATTTCCATAGCAGTATTTTGCCTTGGTTTGAAATGCTCAGTTAATTTGGCCTTGGCAGTGTCATAATCTTTGGCACCACCAGTGTCTTTCAGTGTATCAAAGATGTCACAAACTCTATCACCTGCATAATGAAGTAGAAAGGCACGCTTTCTTTCAGCACTTTTGATGTCAGAAACTATCAACAAATTTTCAAACCTTTTAAGCCATTTGACCCACCTCTGTGACAGGTTTGTCTGGTCACAGTCAGGATCAAATGCAGGAAACTGAGGTATATTTGCCATTTTTACTGAATAAATGTAAACTTATCACTTAAATGTTCCTCAGAATATATAACACTTACTGCACTGTATATGTTATTTAAGAATTCACTGTAATTACTTTAATTTTGCAAAGCACACAAGCATTTTAATGCAAAAGTTCACAACAGTGCACAACACAGCAGCAACTGACTTCTTACCTAGCCCTTGTGTACATGTGTTGTTCCTACTCACAGCAACACAGCAGTTGTTAGCAGTTGGTACAGCAGTTGTCAGCAGTTGGTACAGCAGTTGGCAGCAGTTGGTACAGCAGTTGGCAGCAGTTGGCACAGCAGTTGGTTCACAGCGTGAAGAATTTTGTAGCACGGAGCGTCGTTTCGTAACCAAAACATCAGGTTTTGTACACTGCATCAAAGCGTCGTTTCGTACACAGCGTCGGCACACTGTATCGCAGATTCCTCAGTAAACAGCTTGTCAGCACACAGCTTGGGAGCACACAGCACGGCCAGCACACAGCAACGGCCAGCACACAGCAACGGTCAGCACAAAGCATGGGGTATGGTGCTCACAGACAGCAGATTTCTCTCCTCCTCCGGGCGTGAGCCAGCATGCTTCTTCCTTGTGTTTTGTTGAACAAAATACCTGCGTTCCCAGTTCATCGTCGTCGCCAATGTGGTATCTGTATATAGCTGAGATAGTCTTGGTAGTAAGGTTGATGTAAAGTCATTCCTGGTTACTGACTTTAATACTTATAAACGATTACATGACTAGAGCTCCCAAGCTTGGCAGGCGTCCTGTGCTTTGTTTACCTTCTCTCTCCGTGGCGTCCAGCCGCCGCACATAGAAAACGGATGGTACCATTTTCTGTGAACATGACACAACTCCACTAAAACGGTTACTAAGTTATTCAATCAGAGAGTTTCCTACTATGCTGCCTGAAATTATTAAAAAAAATGCAGATATATAACCAATCTTATGGGGAGACTTAAGACACTGCCCAACCACACTTTAAACAGCTTACATATAAAGGTCCTGGTAGTACAGTCCGGTTCGTTCTCGACGTACAATAAAAATTCGGGATCCAATCCGGAGCAGAACAGAAATGGTTAGGCACATTTCCTTTTACCTAATGGCTCTTTCACCTAACAGTGAGTAGGTACTCAGGAGTTAGTCAGCTTGTTGGGGGTTGCCATCGTTGGCAGAGTCAGTAAATCGGCCTGGGGGGGGGGGGACCTCGATAAAAGCCAATTTGTATGAACACACTTTGGCTTCCTGTACCCCACCACAATGAGTTAATAATGACCGCACCTAGAACTGAAAACATCTCATACACCAGGATACAGTAAAACTCTATCTCCCCCCTCCCCCCCACCTCCTAACCCGAGAATTCTGGAGCTTCGTAAAAAAATTACAAAAAAAAAAATACACACATTTAAGAACGTTACTCACAACATATTAGTTTCTGATGAAGACATTAACATTTCTAACAATGAAAGGATACTTAAATCCTAACAGTCTCAACCCTAAGCCCTTCAAAACATANAACGCCAATTTCCTCGAACTCCAACTTCTGATTTCGCGGTTTTCGCCCCTTTGTGTCTGTCTCCAGGAGCCGATGCTTGGTGCTCGTCCTGGTCGTTTTCGTGGCTATTCCTTCTCTCCCCCCCCCCCAGCCGTTGCTGGGGCTCATAATTCTTCTGCTCTCTTGATTCGTACTGATGTTCCTTTGTTCCTTTACTTTTTCCTTCGCCTCTCCATTGTTCGGCTGCTCGTATCTTTGTGGGGAAATGGTACACAGTTTGTTCCATTTATCTCCCCCCGAGTGTCCCGCTTTCTCTTCCTGATTTGAAACACCTCCTGGACTCCTTGCCGGAGCCTGTGCTCCTGCTGGGTGACTTCAATTGTCGTCATTCTCTTTGGGGTGATGTTCTGACGAATACCCGAGGTCGCCTTCTTGAGCCATTTCTCCTCTCTTCTTCCCTGTCTCTTCTGAATTCTGGTGAGCCCACTCATTTGGACTCTCGGACTCGCACCCTTTCCTGTCTTGATCTTTCTCTCTGCTCTTCCTCTCTTTACTTAGATTTCACGTGGCAGGTTCTGGATGACCTCCATGGCAGTGATCATTTCCCCATCCTTGTGTCCTTTTTCTCTTATCGCCCTTCCCTCTCTTTCCCTAGGTGGCAGTTTGCTCAAGCGGACTGGAACCTATTTACCCTCAGTGCTGTTCTCTCTGACCTCTCCCTTCTGCCTCTCCCTCGCGCTCTCCTCCTTTTTCATGACACTGTCATCGACGCTGCCCTCCGCTCTATTCCTCGCTCTTCCTCTCGGGGTCCACGGAAGTGCGTTCCCTGGTGGAATGCGGACTGTGCTCGGGCTGTCCGCTGTAAGCGTGCAGCCTGGAAGAGGCACCGCCGTCGGCAGACGACCGATTCTTTTCTTTTCTTTCGGAAAGCGAGTGCGGTGGCCCGTAGGGCCATCCGTACGGCTAAACGTGAATGTTGGGCTTCTTATGTCTCCACAATTACGTCCGAAACTCCCCTGCCACAGATATGGAAGCGTATCCGCAAGATAGCGGGTAAGTTCGTTCCCGATGTTTCCCCAGGTCCTTCACCTCCGTGGTACTCTTGTGGCGGACCCGTTGCAGGTCGCTACCGAACTGGGTTCCACTTTTCTTCTGTTAGCTCTGGTCTTCATCTTCCCCAATCTTTCCTTCTTCGTAAACCTGTCCTTGAGTCTCGTCCTTTAGATTTCTGCACTCGTCTTCGACTTTCCTATAATGATCCCTTCTCTCTATCTGAACTTCGTTCTGCCCTGGCCCTCTGCGGTTCTACGGCGGCGGGCTCCGATGGTATTCATTATGAGATGCTTCGCCATCTCCCTCCGTGCACGTCTCAGTATTTACTGAGTCTGTATAATCGGATCTGGGAGTCGTCGTCAGTCCCTGAGGACTGGCTCGATGCCGTTGTCCTCCCTGTTCGCAAACCAGGGTCTCTGGGAACTTCCCCTAAGGACTTTCGCCCTATTGCCCTCACAAGTTGTGTCTGCAAACTCTTTGAACGTATGGTTAACGTTCGTCTGATGTGGTTCCTGGAACACCATCACCTCCTCTCCCCTTCTCAATTTGGTTTCCGCAAGTGCCGCAGCACGACAGATGTTCTGGTGAACTTGGAGGTCTATATTCGTACTGCTTTTGCTGCGAGGACCTCCGTTGTTGCCGTCCTTTTTGACCTGGAAAAGGCTTACGACACCACCTGGCGATATCATATTCTATCCCAGCTTCATTCTTTTGGCCTTCGTGGTCATCTCCCTCTCTTTCTCCGCAGCTTCCTCTCTCGTCGTTCCTTTCGGGTGCGCCTTGGTACCGCTCTCTCTGCCTCTTTTCAGCAATACGAAGGTGTGCCCCAGGGTAGTGTTCTGAGCACTACTCTTTTTCTGGTTGCCCTCAATGGTCTTCTTTCCTCTCTTCCTTCAGGTGTCTTCTCCGCTCTCTATGTCGATGATCTTACCCTTTGCTGTCAGGGTGATGATTCGCCTCTCCTTCAACGCCGGCTTCAACTTGCGATTGATGCCGTGTCGTCTTGGGCCACCGATCATGGCTTCAAGTTCTCTACTTCTAAGACTTGTGCCATGTCTTTTACTCGGAAACGGGTCGTTCTTCGTCCCTCTTTGTCACTTTATGGTCATCCCCTTGAGTACAAAGATTCCGCGAAGCTTTTGGGGTTATTCCTTGACACTCGTTTGTCTTGGTCTCCCCATGTCTCTTACCTCCGTGTTGAGTGCTCTAAGGCCCTTACCCTCCTTCGAGTATTGTCCCATACTTCTTGGGGAGCGGATAGGCGCACTCTCCTTGCTTTGCATTCCTCTCTTGTCCTGTCTAAACTCGATTATGGTTGCCCTGCTTACTTGTCTGCTTCTCCTTCTACTCTTCGCCGTCTTGATGCTTTGCACCATACTGGGCTGCGCCTCAGTTCTGGTGCCTTTCGTTCGACTCCCGTCCTTAGCCTGTATGTTGACACTGGCTTCCTGTCTCTCCAGGACCGCCGTGATCGCTACTGTCTTCGCTATCTTGCGCGGTCCTTACAACATCCTTCCTCTCGCCTCTGTCGTGCTTTAACTTTTGCCCCTCCTGCGGTTCCTGTTCCTCTTTCTGTTCGGTTGTCTCGCTTACAGGATTCTCTTTCCATTCGTGTTTCTAATGTTTCTCCTCGTGTTGTTCCTTCTTTGCCCCCGTGGAGAGTCCCCCATCCGCAGTTTTGTACATCCTTGACCCGCGTCACTAAAGCTTTTACCTCTCCTACGGTTCTAAAACACCTTTTCCTTGAACACTTTTCTTCTCACTCCCGCTCCGTTTCTGTCTTCACAGATGGGTCTAAGTCTGCGGACGGTGTTGGCTACTCTGTTGTTTTTCCTGATCGCACTTATATGTGTCGCTTACCTCCGGAGACTAGCATCTTTACAGTGGAGCTTTACGCTATTCTCTATGCTCTTCGTCTCCTGCTTTCTCGTTGTCAGTCTTCCTTTGTGGTAGTTGTTGACTCTCGTAGTGCCCTCATGGCGCTCGGGTCCTTTAATCCGGTTCATCCAGTAGTTATCGAGATCCAGCATTGGCTGTTTCTTGTTCACAGTAAGTTTAAGTCGGTTGAGTTTTGTTGGGTTCCCAGCCATATTGGCGTGTCTTTAAATGAGCGTGCGGATGCTGCCGCCAAGGAAGCTGTCCGCTCTTGTCCCATCTTTCATAAAGGTATTCCATATTCCGACTTTTACCTGGTTATCCATTCCTCCAACCTTACCCATTGGCAGGCTTCTTGGTCGTCTGTTACTGGTAACAAACTCCGTACTCTGAAATGTTGTGTTTGCTCGTGGCCATCCTCCTATCACCGTAACCGGCGATGGGAAACTGCTCTGGCGAGGTTGCGTATTGGCCATACTCGCTTAACCCATGGTCACTTGATGGAGCGCCGCCCTGCTCCTTATTGTCCTAATTGCGCTGTCCCTCTTACGGTCGTGCATGTCCTTCTTGAATGTCCTGACTTCTGGGACGAGCGTGTGTCTTGCTTTCCGACCGCCCCTCGCGGTCACCTGTCCCTCGATAGAATTCTTGGTGACTCGGATACTTTTGATATCGTTCGCCTTATGCGTTTTTGTTCTCGTATTGGCATCCTTGGTGATATTTAGCGCCCTCTGATTATTCCGCACATTTGATGGTGCTACATAGCCTTCCCGGTTTGGTGCCTTCTTTTGATAATTACTTACTTACTTAGCATTGCCTTAGCAAGCTTAACATTTTACCACAAGAAATGAGGCACAAGTATTTCGAGGAAATTTATAAAGAAGCCGGAGATGAACTAGATCAAATCTACACTGACGGGTCATCTAATCCTGTCAATGAAAGGGCTGGTGCAGCATACACGGTAATCAAGAATAATACTTTCCAATGCAGAAATTAAGAAAAAGCATGTATTGAGAACTATGCGTCTTCAACGCAAGCAGAGCTAACTGCCATTGTTATGGCGTTAAGGTTTCTTGAACGGAACACTAATGGTGCAGTGATTTGCACCGATTCAAAAGCCGCACTGCAAAGCCTAAGTAAAAATCGGGCAGAAAATCTTGCAATAGTCGCAGAAATTAAGAGAACTGTGAGAGTACTTACCAATCAGGGAAGAGTTATCAAGTTTCTGTGGATCCCCTCCCATGTTGGAATATGTGGGAATGAACGAGCAGATGTGCTGGCTGCTGAAGGTGCTGAAGGAGACTATATTGAATACTTCATACCCAAGACTCTACTAGAAACTAGAGGTATTGTCAGGCAACATCACCGTGACAAGGTAACTGAGGAAAGGAGGATAGAAGCACAAACCAGTGAATCTGTACGATGGTACAACATGGTTGCAGCTGGCAATCCCAATCATTATGGCCAAAGAGGAGGAGGACGAGGGAGAGTATCAGTAATAGCGAGAATCCGTCTTGGATACAAATATCCATGGAGATAAAGAATGGAAACAACAGTTGATCAGCGAAGTTGCAGAATCTGTGGTGAGAGTGATGGACACCGCCTTGACCACTATCTACGTGAATGAGAACACCTCAGACATCAGAAGTATGTGTAGAATAATACACCCCACATTGTTTGAGTTAGGAAAATACTATTTGTCAAACATTGATACTGTTCTTAAGATTTCCCCATTTTGCACCCGCAAGATAACCTAAGCTTTTAAGGGTTTATAAATGTTAAGGTTCTTGTTTGAGGAGCTGTTCACTTGACAGTTAAGAAAGTCCCAGCTGTGTCTAGGTACAAGTGACAGGATGCACAGCCCAGCGGGTTTTCTTCCTATTGGGGAGTGTTGTACATGCTGCTATGGCGGTATGTCCACTCACAAGATGAGTGGCGCTGCCCAATAAGCTCGCCCCTCGGCCCAAAATTAAAAAAAAAAATAAATTTAAATTTAAGTAGCGATCACGGTGGTCCTGGTGACATAGGAAGCCAGTGTCAACATACAAGCTGAGGGCGGGAGTCGAGCAAAAGGTACCAGAACCGAGATACAACCCAGTATGGTGCAAAGCATCGAGACAGCTAAGAGTAGGAGAAGCGGACGAGTAAGCAGGCCAACCATAATAGAATTTAGACAGGACAAGTGAGGAATGTAAAGAGAGGAGCGTACGCCTATCGGCCCCCAAAAAGTATAGGACAAAACTTTGAGGGAAAGGGCCTTAGAGCCTTCAGCGCAGAGGTAAGAAATATGGGCCGACCAAGACAAACAAGTGTCAAAGATTAACCCCAGAAGCTTAGCGGAATTCTTGTAAACAAGGGGATGACCATAAAGTGACAGAGGGACGGAGAATGACAAGCTTCCGAGTAAAAGTCATAGCACAAGTCTTAGACGGGTAGAACCTGAAGCCATGATCGGACGCCCAGGACGACATGGCATCAATCGCAAGTTAAAGCCGCCGTTGAAGGAGAGGCGAATCACCACCCCGTCAGCAAAGGGTAAGATCGTCTACATAGAGAGCGGAGAAGACGCTAGAAGGAAGAGAGGAAAGACCGTTGAGAGCAACAAGAAAGAGTAGCGCTCAGAACATTACCTTGGGGCACACCCTCATATTGCCTAAAGGGCCAGAGAGAGTGGTACCAAGCCTTACTCAAAAGGAACGACGAGAAAGGAAACTCTGGAGGAAGAGAGGGAGATTCCCACGAAGGCTAAAAGAATGAAGTTGGGACAGAACATGATACCGATCGTAAGCCTTATCCAGGTCAAAAAGGACGGCAAGAACGGAGGATATCGCAGCAAAAGCAGTACGAATATAGACCTCCAAGTTCACCAGAACATCCGTTGTGCTGCGGCACTTGCAAAAACCAAATTGAGAAGGGGAGAGGTGGTGATAGTGCTCTAAGAACCACATCAGACGAAAGTTAACAATATGTTCAAAGAGTTTGCAGACACGACTCCTGTGGGCAATAGGGCAGAAGTCCTTGGGGGATGACCCGAGAGACGCTGGTTTCCGAACAGGGAGGACAACAGCATCGAGCCAGTCCTCAGGGACTGATGACGACTCCCAGACCTATTAAACAGACTCGGTAAATACTGAGACGAGCACGGAGGGTGATGTCGAAGCATCTCATAATGAATGCCATCGAAAGAAGGGATCATTATAGCGAAGGCTAAGATGGGTACAGAAATCCAAAGGACGATATTCAAGAAGAAACTTATGAAGAAGGAAGGATTGAGGGAGATGAGAACCAGAGCAAACAGACTTTAAGTGGGAACCCAATTCGGTCGTGACGTACAACCGGGCAGCCACAAGAGTACCACAGAAGGGAAGGACCAGTGAGACATCGGGAACGAACTTACCCGCAATCTTGCGGATACGCTTCCAGATCAGCAGTAGAGGAGTTTCGGACTTAATGGTTGAGACATAAGACATCCAACATGCATGTTTAGTCATACGGATGATCTTATAGCCTACCGCACTGCCTTCCGAAACAAAAGAAAAGATTCAGTCGTCTGCCGGCGACGGTGTCTCTTCCAGGCTGCATGCTCGTGGAACGCCTGAGTACAGTCCAAATTCTACAAGGGAACGCTCTTCCGCGTTTCCCGAGAGGAAAAGCAAGGAATAGAGCGAAGGGCAGCGTCAAAGACGGTGTCATAAAAAAGGAGGGGGGCGCAAGGTAGAGGCAGAATGCAGAGGTCGAAGATAGTAGCACGGAGGGTAAACAGGGGCCAGTCAGCCTCGGCAAACCGCCACGTAGGGAAGGAGAGGAGAGGGTGAAAAGAGAAAAAGGAAACAATGATGGGAAAATGGTCACTGCCATGGAGGTCATCAAGAACCCGCCACTCAAAATCTAAGTAAAGGGAAGACGAGCAAAGAGAAAGATAAAGACAGGAAAAGGTGCGAGTCCGAGAGTCCAAATGAGTGGGCTCACCAGAATTCAGAAGAGACAGGGAAGAAGAAAGGATGAACGGTTCATGAAGGCGACCTCTGGTGTTTGTCAGAAGATCACCCCAGAGGGTATGTCGACAATTGAAATCACCCAGCAGGAGCACAGGCTCCGGTTAGGAGTCCAGTAGGTGTTTCAGTTCAGGAAGAGAAAGCGGGACACTCGCGGGGAGGTAAAATGAACAAACGGTGAACCATTTCCTCACAAAGATAAGAGTAGCAGAACAATTGAGAGACGAAGGAAAAAGTAAGGGGACAAAGGGAACATCAGAGCGAATCAAGAGAGCAGAAGAGTTAGGAGCCCCAGCTGTTGCTGGGGGGGGGGGAGAGAAAAGAATAGCCACGAAAGCGACCAGGACGAGCACCAAATATCGACTCCTGGAGACAGACACAAAGGGGCGAAAATCGTGAAAGCAGAAGTTGGAGTTAAGGAAATTGGCGTAATAACCCTGAATGTTCCACTGAAAAATAGGCATCGACAAGAAGAGAAACGACAGAAACAGAGAACAAGGAAGAAACAAAGGTGAAAAGGAAACACAGCACGTTAAAGAAGCCCAGGATCAGGGTCAGGGTCGACGAAATCAGAGTTAGGGGGCATGGGTAAACTGGGTAAAGGATTAGGGAAGGGAGCTGGAGGACCGACCAGAGGCGGACGAGCCCAGGGTCAGGGTTAGGGGGGCATGGGTAAACTGGGTAAAGGATTAGGGAAGGGAGCTGGAGGACCGACCAGGGGCGGACGAGCAGGGTCTGGAGGAGGAAGAGGGGGGGTGGGGGGGACAACCGAGGGTCAAGGACAGAAGCTGGAGGGGCAAAAACCAGGGAGTGCACCTCAGCAAAGGCAGCAACCGAGAGGGAAGCAGGGGCCAAAGAGACCTCCATAGCAGGAACAGGGGGTTGAATCATCGAAACGGGAAGGGATGGAGCGAGTGTGTCAGAGGTAAGGGGCGAGGAAGAAAGCGAAGCCTTCTTACCTGCCAGGGAGGAGGAAGGAGACGAGCCAGGCTTACGCTTCTGACTCAGACAGGCGTCCTAGCAACAATGTACTGGGCACAGATTCCAGCATCTCAACAGGAGAATCAGAAAGAGAGCAAACACGACGGCCGTTGGGTGGCGATGGACATCAGCCTGCACTGACAGGCGGGGTCGAGAGCTAACACAGGAGACACGACAGACTGGGAAGAAAAAAGAGGAACCCCAGACAGAGACAGGAGACGTGACCCTCCAGGACAGAACACAAAGGAACAGAGGAGGAGGCGGTGGGTTTGTCAGGGTCTAAGGCCCGGAAACGGTTGTGAGACTGAGGAAGGCGGGAAGGACGAGGAGAGGAAGAGCGCATCATGTGAGCATAAGAGACGTTAGCGTAAGGGGGAGACTGCGAACTTGGCGTCTCGCGTTAGGAAAGGACAAACGTTTCCGGTGCTTCAGGTTGAGGACGGCTGCCTCAAGCTTGTAATGTATAAACGTGCGGGAGAAGGTAGGGGTGGGCCTCACCGCAGTTGTGGCATAGAGCCTGTGGAGAAGTGCACTGACTTGGTGACCTTCGTCCCCACACACAGAACAGGGAGAGACAGTACTGGAGCAGCGAAGGACTCCATACCCAAACCTCCAGCACTTATTACAGAGCCGAGGAGAGGGAATGTACTCCTGGACAGAGCACCTGGCACCAGCAAGAATGGCAGAGGGCGGAAAGGTCCTACCATCAAAGGTAATCTTCACAACCCGAAGGGGTTGACGGCAACGACCACGAGGGAGACGAGTAAACGAGTCTACCTGGAGGACAGAATGGCCCTGGGCTTCGAGGACATGCCGAATATCATCGTGGCAGTCCTGCAGATTATGTACACCGGTCGCAACATGGGGCGGGAGGAGAATAGTGCCAACGCTGGCATTCAACTGAACGTTCTTGGTGACCCGAACAGGAGTCTCGCCAAGGCAGGATAAGGTGGGCAAGTGGGAGGCTGCATCCTGAGAAGGAGCAGCAACGACACGTGTACCGAGACTGGTGGGGTTGAAGGTAACAGAGGCATCTACTGAATCAACAAGGTGCCTATGGAGAGAGAAATCGCCAGGAAGCGTAGAATCAAGAGGGAGTAGATCAAAGTATTTGGCCCACGAAGCGGGACCAAACAAGGCTTGATACACATCAGTATGGGAAGGAATCAAACAAGTGCGGCCGTGGCGAGGACGGCATTGAGAACCCCCAGATAGGGGTTAAAAGGCGCAGTAGACACTATTTGAGACTGAGCTGTGCCAGGGGACGAGGTTGTCACCACTGGGGGCTTAAAGTTCGACCCAACCAAAGAGGAAGGAGGGGAGCCGAAGGGAGTAGTCAGGAGGGTCAGAGGAGGAGCAAGGTCGGGGCCCAATGCAGCGGAGGCTACAGAGTCCGGTCTTCCAACATAGTCGACATGGGGCCTTGGTCGCCCACCCCACGAGCCCGAGAAGGTAGAAGAATAACAGAATTTGACATAAGGACGAGAGGTCAGACTTTCATTCACGAATGTGCCCCCACACCCATAATGGAGCCACAATTAGAGGCAGGACACCCAACAAGAATCTATCGCCGATCATGTCGGGGCCCCCTAGGGGTGCGTCGTGAGTATGCGCCCACCATAGGTCACCTTCTCGTAGTCTCGTATTCTCGTAGTCTCCACCTACCAGACTCTCACCCTGCTTACCTCTTTCCAACACACATCATTTTACTGTTGTGGAAGGTGTGGCCTCACTGGCCGGTACACAACAGCATAAACTGCCTGGCCAGCGGAGTGTCAGCAGGGCTCAGATGAATGATGACCCGACCTCTTGTTGACCCCGCCCCACCCGAGGTCTAGGAATGCCATGGTGCAGGAGGGCTTCAGTACGCTCACAACATCACTCCCCTGCACAAAATTTAATAAATCATGTTCATAACTGTATAATAAAATGTTTTAATAAGTTATTAATGTTTACAAATGTCCATAAGACTACTAATACGTGTATTAGCGTTACTTGTAGAGTGTGAACGTTGAAGGGCGTAAGTCGACACAAGAATGAGTGGAGGTATAGCTGGCTATCTTGCAAGGATATCCTGGTAGAGAGGCGGCCATATTGGTCTTGATTGACAGCCATTACAAAGCCAGACCCTTGACAGGTTCACTCATCTGGCGAAGATCCTCAACCTGCGGACAGTGCCAGCCCCATTATCAACCGTGGACAGTGCCAATCCCATTACGAACCGTGGACAGTGCCAGCCCCATTACCAACCGTGGACAGCGCCAGCAGCATTATCTACCGTGGACAGTGCCAGCATCATTATCTACCGCGGATAGTGCCAGCAGCATTATCTACTGCGGACAGTGCCAGCAGTATTATCAACTGTGGACAGTGCCAGCAGCATTATCAACTGTAGACAGCACCAGCAGCATTATCAACTGTGGACAGTGCCAGCAGCATTATCAACTGTGGACAGTGCCAGCAGCATTATCAACTGTGGACAGTGCCAGCAGCATTATCAACTGTGGACAGTGCCAGCAGCATTATCAACTGTGGACAGTGCCAGCAGCATTATCACCTGTGGACATTGCCAGCAGCATTATCAACCGTGGAGTGTACCAGCAGCATTATCAACTGTGGACAGTGCCAGCAGCATTATCAACTGTGGACAGTGCCAGCAGCATTATCAACTGTGGACAGTGCCAGCAGCATTATCAACTGTGGACAGTGCCAGCAGCATTATCAACCGTGGACAGTGCCAGCAGCATTATCAACTGTGGACAGTGCCAGCAGCATTATCAACTGTGGACAGTGCCAGCAGCATTATCAGCTGTGGACATTGCCAGCAGCATTATCAACCGTGGACAGTGCCAGCAGCATTATCAACCGTGGACAGTGCCAGCAGCATTATCAACCGTGGACAGTGCCAGCAGCATTATCAACTGTGGACAGTGCCAGCAGCATTATCAACCGTGGACAGTACCAGCAGCATTATCAACCGTGGACAGTGCCAGCAGCATTATCAACTGTGGACAGTGCCAGCAGCATTATCAACCGTGGACAGTGCCAGCAGCATTATCAACTGTGGACAGTGCCAGCAGCATTATCAACTGTGGACAGTGCCAGCAGCATTGTTATGATCCCAGGCAGCCGAAAATCGAGTCTCCCCTTTGAGAATTATTCTATCAAGCCTCACCTGACTGGGAGGTCGGAGATATACAGACATGAAGATACATACATGAAATAATTGGGTAAATTCGCTAAACAATTTAAGAATATCGGCAGTGAATAAGAAAATAGATAAGTGACTGGTTATGAGATATAGATAATTTGCTGGAGGCGTGAGGCTCGCTTGAGAGGAGCTTGAGCCACTTGAGCTGAAGAAATCGCGAGGGGAAGCCGCACTCCGTGTTTGCCCCTGTTAGAGAGGAACCCCTAGTTGATATATCCTCAAGAGGAAGGAAGTGGACAGACGTCTTGACTGAGGAATAAGTTAGGAGACATGCCAGCTCAAGTCAGGAACTGCAGAAGGTGTTGAGGGGACAGTTAAGGCAGTTCTGTGGGCAGCCTGAGGTACCCACAGTGTCGCCGCCCCGTCAGAGAACGCCCTGCATGAGACCTTAATTTAGTAAGCCCAAATTTAGCTAGTTTACAGTGATTGCCGGTAATTGATCGTGTGCCCAGCGATCATAGCGAATGTTTATTGATACGTTACACATGTTTTGGTAAGGCAGGAAGCCTAAATAAGAGGACGGAGATGAGAGAGATAACTGGAGGGACGAGCAGCATGTCCTCTCCCGTCGACCGCCTGGAGCCAACTGACCAGAGGTGGAGGACCGCTCCCAGAGTGAGGAGCCGCCCGCCGGGCAAGGTGGAGCATGGACCAGCCCAAACGGGGGAGTCTACTCTCACAGTATGTAGAGAGCAAAGAGATGTTAGGTGCGAAGATATTGTTTGTTTTTTTCGTTTATGTGGTTAAGGGAAACGTTTTTATTGGCGTGTAAATGGGTTGCAGGTTTGTCTTTGGAAGAAGTTGCTGAGAGAACTTCGAGGTCAGTAGAGGAGGATTCAGTGGATGCAACTCAAGGCTATTGAAGAAATACTGAGCTCTGTGGAAGAGCAGACCCTATAGTGAGGAGTTGGACCTCAAGCTGTGAGAGGAGAAGCAGTGGAGAAGAGTTTACATGCTTTTGTGATACCAGTGGTGAAGCACCATTGTTGACCAAGGAAGACGTCATGGTGTAGGAGCCAGGAGCGCTGTGGAGGACCCTTGTAGAAGTGGTGAAGCACCACTGTTGCTCAAGGTGCAGCAGCCTGGAGGAGCTGCAGAAGATCCTGGTAGATAAACCCAGAAGAACCTGAAGATGTCAGGGTAGTGAACTTCCAGATGTGGAAGGGAAGTTCTGGTTGATTACTTGTAGGGAGTTGGTAGAGTGTTTGGTTGTCATTAACGTGCAAGACGCAATGAAAGCAATGAAAGGTGAGTGAGTGTTTACCATTTTTGTGCCAAGGAGTACTTATACTGAAGTATAGAGTTACAGTCGTAGGCTGGATTACCTGCAGAGACATACATATGCGTTCTAGGACTGATATGGTGATCGATTGATCATCGTTGTATATCAAGGAACATTTATACTAATATTTATGTTATTGCATTCATACGCTGGTTTTCCTTGCACATGTTTATAGATATATATTCTCTTGCTGATATTGCAACATTGTGTTACAAGACTTGACCTACTTGAGGAGTTTGGTAGTATTAGGTGGTGAATCAGGAGATAGGATACCACTTGATAAGCAGATGATAAAGTTCTGATGGTGTTGGAGTGTAACCTGACTGAAATAGTATAGAGTGTAGGATTCATTATTATCATTATATGTGTGTATGTATTGTGTATGTGCTTTGTCCAGTAAATGTATTCAAATTTGCTGGTGTTTGCCCTTGTCCTAGTGAGGCTTCCCAGGAAGTAGGAAAGAAGGAGAGAGAGAGAGAGAAAGAACCAAGAACCACAGCTGTGGACAGGGTAAAACGGAATAATAATAAGTTAAAGGGATTCAGGAGATCATATCACATAAGGAGAGAGTGGGGAGTCACAGTGGCTCGAATACTCACCTAGGTGTACTCACCTAGTTGTGTTTGCGGGGGTTTAGCTGTAGCTCTTTGGTCCCGCCTCTCAACCGTCAATCAACTGATGTACAGATTCCTGAGCCTACTGGGCTCTGTCATATCTACATTTGAAACTGTGTATGGAGTCATCCTCCACCACATCACTTCCTAGTGCATTCCATTTACTAACTACTCTGACACTGAAAAAGTTCTTTCTAATGTGTCTGTGGCTCATTTGGGTACTCAGCTTCCACCTGTCCCCCCTTGTGCGTGTGCCACCCATGTTAAATAATCCATCCTTGTCCACCCTGTCAATTCCCTGAGAATTTTGTACGTGGTGATGATCCCCCTAGCTCTTCTGTCTTCCAGCGACGTGAGGTGCAGTTCACGTAGTTGTCCTCATAACTCATGCCTCGAGTGGGTGTGTGCACGTGACAACGAGGCTAAGTATTGGTGCCGCATCCCCTAAACGTGTGACTTGAGCCCCTCTCCAAGAGCCAGAAGCGCTCAGGGTGATCTCCTGGTAAAGTATAAGCACTCTACCGATTTTTTGGGTTGGCGTGTCCATGAAGAAGGATCAACGACAACACCAACCACAATATATTATCAACTTTGGACAGTGCCAGCAGCATATCAATAGGGACAGTGCCAGCAGCATTATCAACTGTGGANTGCTGCTCTCTCTGACTCTCCCTTCCCTTTCCTCTCCCTCGCGCTCTCCTCCTTTTTCATGACACTGTCCTCACGCTGCCCTCCGCTCTGTTCCTCGCTCTTCCTCTCGGGTCCACGGAAGTGCGTTCCCTGGTGGAATGCGGACTGTGCTCGGGCTGTTCGCTGTAAGCGTGCAGCCTGGAAGAGGCACCGCCGTCGGCAGACGACCGATTCTTTTTCTTTTCTTTCGGAAAGCGAGTGCGGTGGCCCGTAGGGCCATCTACGGCTAAACGTGAATGTTGGATTCTTATGTCTCCACAATTACGTCCGAAACTCCCCTGCCACAGATATGAAGCGTGTCCGCAAGATAGCGGGTAAGTTCGTTCCCGATGTTTCCCCAGTCCTTCACCTCCGTGGTACTCTTGTGGCGGACCCGTTGCAGGTCGCTACCGAACTGGGTTCCCACTTTTCTTCTGTTAGCTCTGGTCTTCATCTTCCCCAATCTTTCCTTCTTCGTAAACCTGTCCTTGAGTCTCGTCCTTTAGATTTCTGCACTCTCTTCACTTTCCTATAACGATCCCTTCTCTCTCTCTGAACTTCGTTCTGCCCTGGCCCTCTGCGGTTCTACGGCGGGGCTCCGATGGTATTCATTATGAGATGCTTCGCCATCTCCCTCCGTGCACGTCTCAGTATTTACTGAGTCTGTATAATCGGATCTGGGAGTCGTCGTCAGTCCCTGAGGACTGGCTCGATGCCGTTGTCCTCCCTGTTCGCAAACCAGGGTCTCTGGGACCTCCCCTAAGGACTTTCGCCCTATTGCCCTCACAAGTTGTGTCTGCAAACTCTTTGAACGTATGGTTAACGTTCGTCTGATGTGGTTCCTGGAACACCATCACCTCCTCTCCCCTTCTCAATTTGGTTTCCGCAAGTGCCGCAGCACGACAGATGTCCTGGTGAACTTGGAGGTCTATATTCGTACTGCTTTTGCTGCGAAGACCTCCGTTGTTGCCGTCCTTTTTGACCTGGAAAAGGCTTACGACACCACTTGGCGATATCATATTCTATCCCAGCTTCATTCTTTTGGCCTTCGTGGTCATCTCCCTCTCTTTCTCCGCAGCTTCCTCTCTCTCGTCGTTCCTTTCGGTGCGCGCCTTGGTACCGCTCTCTCTGCCTCTTTTCAGCAATACGAAGGTGTGCCCCAGGGTAGTGTTCTGAGCACTACTCTTTTTCTGGTTGCCCTCAATGGTCTTCTTTCCTCTCTTCCTTCAGTGTCTTCTCTTCTCGCTCTCTATGTCGATGATCTTACCCTTTGCTGTCAGGGTGATGATTCGCCTCTCCTTCAGCGCCGGCTTCAACTTGCGATTGATGCCGTGTCGTCTTGGGCCACTGATCATGGCTTCAAGTTCTCTACTTCTAAGACTTGTGCCATGTCTTTTACTCGGAAACGGGTCGTTCTTCGTCCCTCTTTGTCACTTTATGGTCATCCCCTTGAGTACAAAGATTCCGCGAAGCTTTTGGGGTTATTCCTTGACACTCGTTTGTCTTGGTCTCCCCATATCTCTTACCTCCGTGTTGAGTGCTCTAAGGCCCTTACCCTCCTTCGAGTATTGTCCCATACTTCTTGGGGAGCGGATAGGCGCACTCTCCTTGCTTTGCATTCCTCTCTCGTCCTGTCTAAGCTCGATTATGGTTGCCCTGCTTACTCTTCTGCTTCTCCTTCTGCTCTTCGCCGTCTTGATGCTTTGCACCATACTGGGCTGCGCCTCAGTTCTGGTGCCTTTCGTTCGACTCCCGTCCTTAGCTTGTATGTTGACACTGGCTTCCTATCTCTCCAGGACCGCCGTGATCGCTACTGTCTTCGCTATCTTGCGTGGTCCTTGCAACATCCTTCCTCTCGCCTCTGTCGTGCTTTAACTTTTACCCCTCCTGCGGTTCCTGTTCCTCTTCACCACCTCCCTCTTTCTGTCCGGTTATCTCGCTTACAGGATTCTCTTTCCGTTCGTGTTTCTAATGTTTCTCCTCGTGTTGTTCCTTCTTTGCCCCCGTGGAGAGTCCCCCTTCCGCAGTTTTGTACGTCCTTGACCCGCGTCACTAAAGCTTTTACCCCTCCTACGGTTCTAAAACGCCTTTTCCTTGAGCACTTTTCTTCTCACTCCCGCTCCGTTTCTGTCTTCACCGATGGGTCTAAGTCTGCGGACGGTGTTGGCTACTCTGTTGTTTTTCCTGATCGCACTTATATGTGTCGCTTACCTCCGGAGACTAGCATCTTTACAGCGGAGCTTTATGCTATTCTCTATGCTCTTCGTCTCCTGCTTTCTCGTTGTCAGTCTTCTTTTGTGGTTGTTGTTGACTCTCGTAGTGCCCTCATGGCTCTCGGGTCCTTTAATCCGGTTCATCCAGTAGTTGTCGAGATCCAGCATTGGCTGTTTCTTGTTCACAGTAAGTTTAAGTCGGTTGAGTTTTGTTGGGTTCCCAGCCATATTGGTGTGTCTTTAAATGAGCGTGCGGATGCTGCCGCCAAGGAAGCTGTCCGCTCTTGTCCCATCTCTCGTAAAGGTATTCCTTATTCCGACTTTTACCCGGTTATCCATTCCTCCATCCTTACCCGTTGGCAGGCTTCTTGGTCGTCTGTTACTGGTAACAAACTCCGTACTCTTAATGTTGTGTTTCCTCGTGGCCATCCTCCTACCACCGTAACCGGCGGTGGGAAACTGCTCTGGCGAGGTTGCGTATTGGCCATACTCGCTTAACCCATGGTCACTTGATGGAGCGCCGCCCTGCTCCTTATTGTCCTAATTGCATTGTCCCTCTTACGGTCGTGCATGTCCTTCTTGAATGTCCTGACTTCCGGACGAGCGTATGTCTTGCTTTCCGACCGCCCCTCGCGGTCACTTGTCCCTCAATAGAATTCTTGGTGACTCGGATACTTTTGATATCGTTCGCCTTATGCGTTTTTGTTCTCGTATTGGCATCCTTGGTGATATTTAGCGCCCTCTGATTATTCCGCACATTTGATGGTGCTACATAGCCTTCCCGTTTGGTGCCTTCTTTTGATAATTACTTACTTACTCCACTCATTCTTGTCAACTTACGCCCTCCAACGCTCACACCTTACAAGTAAAGCTATTACGCGTATTAGTAGTCATATGAGTATTTGTAAACGCTAATAACTTATTAAAACATTTTATTATACAGTTATGAACATGATTTATTCCATTTTGTGCATTGGAGTGATGTTGTGAGCGTACTGAAGCCCTCCTGCACCATAGCATTCCTGGACCTCGGATGGGGCGGGGTCAAGAAGAGGTCGGATCATCATTCATCTAAGCCCTGCTGACACTCCGCTGGTCAGGCAGTTTATGCTGTTGTGTACTGGCCAGTGGGGCCACACCTTCCACAACAGTAAAATGATGTGTGTTAGAAAGAGGTGAGCAAGGGGAGAGTCTGGTAGGTGGAGACTACGAGAATAATGATGGTGTTGGAGGATACTCGCTGTTGGCTGACATGGACGGGGAGTACTGGGAGTCGAGCAGGGCAGGAACCGTGTGGTCATGGTATGGGCAGCTTCACCGTCACTCCCGTGTGACCGGTCACTCTTCCCCCACTTTCACTCCTGATTGCTACAGTTGAGAGCCGAGGCCAAGTTCACATGTATAAATTTACCCCAAAAATACATAATTCCAATAACATACTTGTCTTTACATTATTCATGAATATATAACTGTCAGGTGACAGTATCCATGTTATATTTAGCTGAGGGCCACTAACATTCTAGTGGCCGCAAAGATGACAGGAAGTAAGTAATTATCAAAAGAAGGCACCAAACCGGGAAGGCTATGTAGCACCATCACATGTGCAGAATAATCAGAGGGCGCTAAATATCACCAAGGATGCCAATACGAGAACAGAAACGCATAAGGCGAACGATATCAAAAGTATCAAGTCACCAAGAAGATTATCGAGGGACAAGCGACCGCGGGGGACGGTCGGAAAATAAGACACGCTCGTCCCAGAAGTCAGGACATTCAACAAGGATATGCACGACGGTAAGAGGGCCAATGCAATTTGGACAATAAGGAGCTGGGCGGCACTCCATTAAGTGTCCATAAGGTAAGCGAGTGTGCTTAAGACGCAACCTTGCTAGAGCCGTTTCCCACCTCCGGTTACAGTGGCAGGAGGAAGACCACGGGGGAGACAACGCTTAAGAGTACTCTGTTTTTACCAACAACAGCAGACCAACAACCTTGCCAATGGGCAAGGATAGAGGAATGAATAACGGGGTAAAAATCGGAATAAGGAATACATTCATGGGAAACGGAACAAGAGCGGATAGCCTTTCTAGTGGCAGCACCCGCACGCTCATTTAAGAAACACCACTATGGCTGGGAACCCAGCAAAACTCTCCTAATTTAAATTTACTAGAGATAAGAAACAGTAAATGATTAATCTCGACGACTACCAGATGGACAGGATTAAAGAACCCGAGAGCCACAAGGACACTACGAGAGTCAACTACAATCACAAAGGAGGATTGACAACCAGAAAGCAGTAGACGGAGAGCATAGAGAATAGCATAAAGTTCTGCTGTGAAGATGCCAGTCTCCGAAGGAAGGCGACACATGTAAGTGCGGTCAGGAAAAACAACAGAGTAGCCCCCACCGTCCGCAGACATAGACCCATCGGTGAATATGGAAACGGAGCAGGAGTGTGAAGAAAAGTGCTCAAGAAAAAGGCGCTTTATAACCATAGCCATCATAACCATAAAAGCTTGAGTAACGTGGGTCAAGGATGTACAAAACATCGTAAGGGGGGACCCTCCACGGCGGCAAGGAAGGAACAATACGGGGAGAAAAATAAGAGACGAATGGAAAGAGTCCTGTAAGCTAGATAGCCGGACAGAAAGAGGGAGGTGAAGAGGAACAGGCACTACAGGAGGGGTAAAAGTCAAGGCACGACAGAGGCGAGAGGAAGGATGTTGTAAGGACCGTGCCAGACAGCGAAGACAGTAGCGATCACGTTGGATTTTTTCATTGCCATTTCATTGATGATAATCTTGCATGAGTCATCCTCCCAGGGAGGTAACCTCTCTACAGGCAGGAGCTCACGGGCTTGCTCAAGCGGGTGAAGTTCTTCGAGGTAGAAGACTGATCTGTGATGCCATTTTTTGCTTCTGTTTCCCCTTGAAAGTAGCACAGAGCTCAGTTTTTTCTTAGCAATATCATTTTAATGCGGATCTCTGGCTATCCTAATTGCAAGCTTAGCATTACCTTCCCTCTCCCCATCCGGCCCGTTGGCGTCGTGAGAGGACTTAGTAGACGGCTGCCGGAGTGTGATGCTCCGTGGGACAGTCCTCTGACCTTTTCTGGCCTTGCACTCCTGCTGCTGTCTTTTCTAATTGTGCCGGATCGCTTTTCCTTTTCCTTATGTTTCGTTTTTCTCCCCCCTCTTCTCCTATCTGCTTGTCGTTTCCTGCCGACCTTTCGCTTGTTTTGGATTATTCCTTTGGACTTCTTCTATTTTGACGCCCGGGTGCTTGAGGAGGCATACTCTTGCACCCGTAGAACTGTAGTACCCAACGTCTCGAGCGAGGGGAACCTTTTATTGTCAGTCCCCCTTTCGTCGCTGAACCCGATCTCGACGGACTGACGGTTCTTAAGGTGGCGTTTGTGGGGCGTATACTCACGACGCACCCCTAGGGGGCCCCGGCACGATCGACAATAGCTTCCTGTTGGGTGTCCTGCCTCTAATTTTGGCTCCATGGTGGGTATGGGGGCACATTCGTGGATGAATGTCTCTTTTCGTCTATATGGCAATGAATGTTTCTGTTGCACCCTCTCAGGCTCGTGGGGTGGGCGACCAAGCCCCCGAGTCGACCTGTATTGGAAGACCAGGCTCTGTAGCCTCCGCTGCATTGGGCCCCGACCTTGCTCCTCCTTTGGCCTCTCTGAATCCTCCCCTCGGCTCCCCTCCCTCCTCTGTGGTTGGGTCGAGCCCCAAGCCCCCAGTGGTGACTACCTCATCCCCTGGCGCGGCTCCATCTCTAGTTGTAACTACTGCGCCTTTTAACCCCTCTCTCTCTGGGGGTTCTCACCACCGTCCTCGTCACGGCCGCCCTCGTTCGATTCCTTCCCGTTCTGATACCTTTCAAGCCTTGTTTGGTCCCGCTTCGTGGGCCAAATATTTTGATCTCCTCCCTCTTGATTCTGCGCCTCTTGATGATTTCTCCCTCCATCGACATCTCGTTGATTCCGTGGATTTCTCTGTTACTTTCAACCCTCACTCGTCTCGGTACTCGTGTGGTTGCTGCTCCTTCTCAGGATGCTGCTTCCCGCTTGGCTGCCTTATCCTGCCTTGGCGAGACCCCTGTTCGGGTCTCGAAGAACGCTCAGTTGAATGCCAGTGTTGGCACTATCCTGCTCCCGCCCCATGTTGCGACCGGTGTTCGGGACTGCGAGACTGCCACGACGATATTCGACATATCCTTGCTGCCCAGGGCCATTCTATTCTCCAAGTGGACACGTTTACTCGTCCCCTGCGTGGTAGTCGCCGTCAACCCCTTCGGGTTGTGAAGATTACCTTTTATGGTAGGATCCTTCCACCCTCCGTTATTCTTGCTGGTGCCAGGTACTCTGTCCAGGAGTACATACCTTCTCCTCAGCTCTGTAACAAGTGCTGGAGGTTTGGGCATGGTGCCCTCCGCTGCTCTGGGACTGTCTCTCTCTGTCCTTTGTGTGGTGGCGAAGGTCATTCTAAGTCAGAATGCACTTCTCCCCAGGCTCGTTGCCTCAACTGCGGTGAGGCCCATCCTACCTTCTCCCGTGCGTGTGTCCATTACAAGCTTGAGGCAGCCGTCCTGAGCTTGAAGCACCGGGAGCGCTTATCTTTTCCTGAGGCGAGGCGTCAGGTTCGCCGGCTCCCGCCTTATGCTAATATCTCTTGTGCTCGCGTATTGCGCTCTTCTTCTCCTCGTCCTTCCCACCTTCCTCAAATTCACAACCGTTTCCGGGCTTTGGACCCTGATACACCCACTGCCTCCTCCTCTATTCC
Organism: Procambarus virginalis; assembly: GCA_020271785.1. Taxonomy (NCBI): domain Eukaryota; kingdom Metazoa; phylum Arthropoda; class Malacostraca; order Decapoda; family Cambaridae; genus Procambarus; species Procambarus virginalis. Next base: position 169,434 of record WNGS01056191.1, read on the forward strand.
TTTGAGTTCTGTCCCGAAGGGTCCCCCTCCTGGTCCTCTGTCTGGAGTTCCCCTTCTTTCTACCCGGTCTGTCGTGTCTCCTGTGTCTTCTTCCTCGTCTCCCGATCCTCCTTCCCATCCTTCTCCTCCATCTCTTGACTCTCCCCACCGCCTGTTGGTGCAGGCGGATGTCCATCGCTCTCCTCACGGCCATCATGTGTGCTCTCGTTCGGCTTCTCCTGTTGAGACACTGGAATCCGTTGCCCGGTACGTAGTTGCTGGGACACCGGTCTCTTTAAGCCAGAAGCGTAAGCCTGGCTCCTCTCCTTCCTCCTCCCCGGCGGGTAAGAAGGCCTCGCTTTCTTCCTCGACCCCTACTACTGGCTCTATTGCTCCTTCCCCTCCCATTTCAGTGGTTGCTCCCCCTGTTCCTGCTATGGAGGTTTCTTTGGCCCCTGCTTCCCTTTCGGTTGCTGCCCTTCCTGCGGTGCACTCCCCTCTTTCCTGCTGCTGTCCTTGACTGCTCCTCTCCGTTGTCTCTCCTCTTCTTCCTCCTCCTCCGGACCCCGCCCGCCCACCTCTGGTCTGTTCTCCCGCTTCCTTCCCTCCGTCTTTGCTCAGTTTACCCATGCCCCCTAACCCTGACTTTGCTGACCCTGATCCCGACCCTGATATTCTTTAACGTGCTATGTTGCTCTTTCGCCTTTGTTTCTTCCTTGTTTTCTGTTGTTGTCCTTTCTCTTCTCGTCGTTGTATATTCTTCAATGGAACGTTCGAGGTTATTACGCCAATTTCCTCGAACTCCAACTTCTGATTTCGCGGTTTTCGCCCCTTTGTGTCTGTCTCCAGGAGCCGATGCTTGGTGCTCGTCCTGGTCGTTTTCGTGGCTATTCCTTTCTCTCCCCCCCAGCCGTTGCTGGGGCTCATAATTCTTCTGCTCTCTTGATTCGTACTGATGTTCCCTTTGTTCCTTTACTTTTTCCTTCGCCTCTCCACTGTTCGGCTGCTCGTATCTTTGTGGGGAAATGGTACACAGTTTGTTCCATTTATCTCCCCCCGAGTGTCCCGCTTTCTCTTCCTGATTTGAAACACCTCCTGGACTCCTTGCCGGAGCCTGTGCTCCTGCTGGGTGACTTCAATTGTCGTCACTCTCTTTGGGGTGATGTTCTGACGAATACCCGAGGTCGCCTTCTTGAGCCATTTCTCCTCTCTTCTTCCCTGTCTCTTCTGAATTCTGGTGAGCCCACTCATTTGGACTCTCGGACTCGCACCCTTTCCTGTCTTGATCTTTCTCTCTGCTCTTCCTCTCTTTACTTAGATTTCACGTGGCAGGTTCTGGATGACCTCCATGGCAGTGATCATTTCCCCATCCTTGTGTCCTTTTTCTCTTATCGCCCTCCCTCTCTTTTCCCTAGGTGGCAGTTTGCTCAAGCGGACTGGGACCTATTTACCCTCAGTGCTGTTCTCTCTGACCTCTTCCTTCTGCTCTCCCTCGCGCTCTCCTCCTTTTTCATGACACTGTCATCGACGCTGCCCTCCGCTCTATTCCTCGCTCTTCCTCTCGGGTCCACGGAAGTGCGTTCCCTGGTGGAATGCGGACTGTGCTCGGGCTGTCCGCTGTAAGCGTGCAGCCTGGAAGAGGCACCGCCGTCGGCAGACGACCGATTCTTTTCTTTTCTTTCGGAAAGCGAGTGCGGTGGCCCGTAGGGCCATCCGTACGGCTAAACGTGAATGTTGGGCTTCTTATGTCTCCACAATCACGTCTGAAACTCCCCTGCCACAGATATGGAAGCGTATCCGCAAGATAGCGGGTAAGTTCGTTCCCGATGTTTCCCCGGTCCTTCACCTCCGTGGTACTCTTGTGGCGGACCCTTGCAGGTCGCTACCGAACTGGGTTCCCACTTTTCTTCTGTTAGCTCTGGTCTTCATCTTCCCCATCTTTCCTTCTTCGTAAACCTGTCCTTGAGTCTCGTCCTTTAGATTTCTGCACTCGTCTTCGACTTTCCTATAATGATCCCCTCTCTCTATCTGAACTTCGTTCTGCCCTGGCCCTCTGCGGTTCTACGGCGGCGGGCTCCGATGGTATCCATTATGAGATGCTTCGCCATCTCCCTCCGG